>OX457088.1:32236216-32437969 GCA_949752835.1 Empis stercorea
TAAAAAGACTTAAATTTTATAAAATTAAATTCTTTAGATCGCTGGAAATACTTACAAAAATTTTATCAACCATTTTGGGAGCAATGGAGTGGTGAATATTTATCCAGGATGCAAATACGGCCAAAATGGAACGCTTAGCATGACAGAATTAAAATTAGTGATCTGGTGATCCTGAAGGACGAGAGGATGCCACCGACACATTGGCCACTCGCACGTGTAATCGAAGTTCATCCCGGTAAGGATGATTTAACCCGTGTCGTGACGGTACAAACCGCGAAAAATATGTTTAAAAGATCAATAAAAAAAATATGCTTATTGCCAATAAAAGACAATTATGAAGAACAATCACAATAATAATAAATAATAAACATATAAACACATTAAATTTTTAATAGTAATAAAGTCAACATTTATTGCAAAATTCAATATTTTTAAATATATTATATAAAAAAAATAATAATAATGAACTCATATGTGATAAAAAAAAAATATTATTCGTTAGTATTAATTAAAAAAAAAACACAAAAACAAATAATAATAATATTATAACATATTGCTTAATCCGTGATAATTTTCGATTTAATAACTTTAGCGAATGAACTTAAAAACGAAAAAAAACATTACTATTTTTCGTATGTTGTTGTTGTATAGTAAAAAAACCAATAACAAACATGAACTCTTAATTTTTAATTTAAAATTTTAATTTATTAATCACATTTCACAAAATTATTATTTCGCATATATTATATACACATTTTTTTGCTTCATATATTGAAAATATATGAAGCTTTCTGGCGCGGTCTAAATTTCGAAAATTTTTTTTTCGAGATTTTGATTTTTCTGGACGTTTTAGATGTCAGGGAAGCAGAATCAGCAAAAAAATCCGTGTCCGCCGTACGCAAAGTAAAACTACACTTTTTTAAACTTAGAAATAGTATAAGCACTCGTACGATTTGTACAAAAATTGAAACATATATAAAGTAAGGAATTTATGTATATGGTATCCTTTTTTGAATAATTTCCCTGCAACGGAGCGTTGAAAATGCACAATTTTGTGCACTTCAAAAAAATACCCCTAAATATAGTCGGATCTTTACGTTTTTTGACAGATATATGTATAGACGCCATATAAAGAAGATTGTAAAAATTTGGAGCCCTAGGTCCTCGCCTCCCTATTTTATAGTAATATTAAAGCAAAAATTTTGAAATTTGAGATGGCTATAAAACCGGTTTGATTTTATATAAAACATTGTTACTTGTAACATAGATGCAGAAGGTAAGTGCATTTCGATTTCATATAAAAAATTTAGCCCACACCTTCTTTAAGTGGGTGAGGGGGCTTATGTATGAAAAAAGCTATACGCCTTCAGGGGGGAAATGAATTCAAAAAATGAGAAACTATGTTCTTAAATATACTATGTATATAGATTCTGCAGAAAAATTAGTCTCGTACCTTTACCCCCCTTCATTTTACAGGAGAAAAAATTTGTATGGGACTATTAAAATTGATTTTTTGATATTTAAAATGGTTATAAGATATGTCACATTACAGATAGGGTCTTATATTTTTAAAGTTAGGTATAATAAGTTGGTGACTTTCAAAATCATTCATTTTTTTTACCGCTTTCCCTTTTATTATGGGTGAGGGGGTAAGTTTATGAAAGAGGCTGCAGCACCTCAGTGAGGGACTAGATTGAAAAAATGAGAAATAAATTTCTTAAATATACAATTGTACATCTTGTGCGAAAAATTTATTTCCCTACCTGCAACCCCCTCTAAGTTACATCACTTAGAAATGTTACATTTCAAAATTTATTATATAGTTTATGAAAATTGAATTTTTGATATTTAAAATGGTTTTAAGATATGTCACATTACAGATATGGTCTTATATTTTTAACATTAGGTATAATAAGTTGGTGTCTTTCAAAATCATTCAATTTTTTTACCCCTTTCCTTTTTATTATGGGTGAGGGGGTAAGTTTATGAAAGAGGCTGCAGCACCTCAGTGGGGAACTATATTGAAAAAATGAGAAATTAATTTCTTAAATATACTACTGTACATCTTGTGCGAAAAATTTATTTCCCTACCTGCAGCCCCCTCTAAGTTACATCACTTAGAAATGTTACATTTCAAAATTTATTTGGATTGAAAAAATGAGAAATTATTTTCTCAAAAATACACACCTACACCTTGCATACAAAATTGAGACACATACCTTCAACCCTCTTCATTTTACAGGGCCAAAAATTTCGAAATTTATAGTATAAAAACATATGTATATTACATTTCGAGTATTTAGTATATATACATATATCTATAGTATTACAAATTCGAGTACTTATTTATAAAAACTTGATTGTAATTTTAAATTGTACCACACTGGTAGTTATGTAAAAATCATAATTTTTATTTAATTCTTCGTTTTCACTAAATCCTAGGTAGATCAAAAGGGTATATGAAGCACTCTTCCAAATTGGCAGCTTTTTAATAACTTTTTATTTTTACACTTTCATATAAACATAAACACGAGAGAAAAATTATGTCACTGAAAAATGAAAATCAACATGATCATCCATCTGACCGTCATAACATAACACTAAGATTTATTTATTATATTTATTTAACAATTTATTAATAAATTTCTCTTTAGAAATTATCACATATCACCGATGGATTTACATTTATACCGACCCGATGAATTTATATTTTGGACAAATATATTGATTGTCCAAGGTCCCGGAGCAATAAGGCCCATGGAAATAAGGCGCACAAAAAGAAATGTAATAAGGCCCAAAAAATGTGGGCCTTATTTCATAATGAAATAAAGCCCAAAAACAAAAAATGAAATATCGCCCAAAAGAAATGAAATATCGCCCATTTTAAAAAATGAAAAAATGAACAATAATAAAAAAAAAATTGGTGATTGAAAGTGATTTGCCATTATGTATATATTTTTTCTGAATTTTTTACAATTCGCCTACAAAAAGGACAGAATTATATAGATGGAGGACGAAATTTGAATAAATTATCATCAATAAATTTTAATAGATGTAAATATGCTTCTTCTGTTTTATTTTCCATTAATATATAAAAAAACGGATAGACCTAAAAATAGAAAAAAAAATAGAAAATTTTTTTTAATATGATACTACGATAAGCGCGGGAGCAGTGCCGAAGAACGTGCGGCGCGCGTCCGCGGCCGGGCGGCGACCCGCCTGCGTACCCCCTAAATGTTGTTTGTCTAATTTAAATTTTAACACTTACATGTATCATATTAAAATTTTTTTTCTATTTTTAGGTCTATCCGTTTTTCTATATACATATTAATGGAAAATAAAACAGAAGAAGAAGCATATTACCATGGTTAATACCCTCATTAAAGTAACAATGCTACTAAATTTCAAAACTTAATTATAATTTATCAATTAAAATTAATTTTAAATAATTACAGTTTCTACAAACGAAACTAATTTCATTGTTATTATTAGCATAGTAACTTCTTCAATAGAAATTATTAGTTGTATAACAATTTAATTTGTAATTATTGGCTTTTTAAGCATCTCGGGCGATAATTCTCACATAGTAGGGTATTATTGCCGAATGTGAGTTATGGCTCACCGAAAACAATTCGGGCCTTAATACTCACTCTTAAGGGAATTAACGCCCGTAATGCCCTGCACCGATTTGCCCTTTTCCAAAAATCTGCAAAACAAAAAAATATATTACGCCCTTTTCCAAATACTACGGAAGTATTTGGAAAAGGGCGGAACATAATAACTTTCTTTTGCAGATTTTTGGAAAACTGCTAATGAAATCAAAACTCATATTTATGGGCGATATTTCATTTCAACAAATATGGGTCTTATTTCATTATGAAATAAAGCCCACTAAAATTAAATGAAATATTACCCAAAGAAAATGAAATAGGGCCCAAAATTTGGGCTTTATTTCATTATGAAATAAAGCCCACATTTGTATGGTGATTTTTTGGGCCTTATTTCATTTTTTTTGTGGGCCTTATTTTCATGGGCCTTATTTCAACTTCAACTTCTACCTCTAAAAAAGCATCAGAAAGATCAATATGACTAAAAACTGTACCTTTTGACAGCTTTGCAAATATATTTCCCGGTAAAGGCAGTGGATAATGGTGTGATATATTTGTTGTGTAATCTTACCGTGGTCAATAATTCTAAAAATCTTCCAACTTTCACTATTTAGAATAAAAACACAACCGTTTTAGCCCAGAAATACTTATTTTTATTATTAATTAAAGTTTCAATTTTAAATTAACAAATATACTTATACTTTTATTCTAAGTTTTTTTGTAGATTAAACAATCTTAATTTTAAATATTGGAATTGAGATGGAATTGATGGACAAAGAAATAGCGGTCGTAACATCAAATTTCGAAATCAGGGATGTTACAGGTAATCTAACAGAAAGAGTGGTAGAGATAGATAATAGACTAAATGGTTTAGTAGAGGAAAAACTGTAATTGAATTTAGAAAATATTAAAGTTAGGTATAATAAGTTGGTGACTTTCAAAATCATTCAATTTTTTTACCGCTTTCCCTTATATTATGGGTGAGGGGGTAAGTTTATGAAAGAGGCTGCAGCACCTCAGTGAGGGACTAGATTGAAAAAATGAGAAATAAATTTCTTAAATATACAATTGTACATCTTGTGCGAAAAATTTATTTCCCTACCTGCAACCCCCTCTAAGTTACATCACTTAGAAATGTTACATTTCAAAATTTATTATATAGTTTATGAAAATTGAATTTTTGATATTTAAAATGGTTATAAGATATGTCACATTACAGATATGGTCTTATATTTTTAAGATTAGGTATAATAAGTTGGTGTCTTTCAAAATCATTCAATTTTTTTACCCCTTTCCTTTTTATTATGGGTGAGGGGGTAAGTTTATGAAAGAGGCTGCAGCACCTCAGTGGGGAACTATATTGAAAAAATGAGAAATTAATTTCTTAAATATACTACTGTACATCTTGTGCGAAAAATTTATTTCCCTACCTGCAGCCCCCTCTAAGTTACATCACTTAGAAATGTTACATTTCAAAATTTATTATATAGTTTTTGAAAATTGAATATTTGGAACTTAAAATGACTATAAAATAAGCCGCATTTAAGATAGGGTCTTATATCTTGTAAGCTTGGTATAATAAATTGGTATCTTTCGAAACCATTCGAAATTTTTACCCTTCTTCCCTTTTATTATGGGTGAGGGGGTAAGTTTATGAAAGAGGCTGCAGCACCTCAGCGGGGGACTGGATTGAAAAAATGAGAAATAAATTTCTTAAATATACAATTGTACATCTTGTGCGAAAAATTTATTTCCCTACCTGCAACCCCCTCTAAGTTACATCACTTAGAAATGTTACATTTCAAAATTTATTATATAGTTTTTGAAAATTGAATATTTGGAACTTAAAATGACTATAAAATAAGCCGCATTTAAGATAGGGTCTTATATCTTGTAAGCTTGGTATAATAAATTGGTATCTTTCGAAACCATTCGAAATTTTTACCCTTCTTCCCTTTTATTATGGGTGAGGGGGTAAGTTTATGAAAGAGGCTGCAGCACCTCAGCGGGGGACTGGATTGAAAAAATGAGAAATTATTTTCTCAAAAATACACACCTACACCTTGCATACATTGAGACACATACCTTCAACCCTCTTCATTTTACAGGGCCAAAAATTTCGAAATTTATAGTATAAAAACATATATATATTACATTTCGAGTATTTAGTATATATACATATATCTATAGTATTACAAATTCGAGTACTTATTTATAAAAACTTGATTGTAATTTTAAATTGTACCACACTGGTAGTTATGTAAAAATCATAATTTTTATTTAATTCTTCGTTTTCACTAAATCCTAGGTAGATCAAAAGGGTATATGAAGCACTCTTCCAAATTGGCAGCTTTTTAATAACTTTTTATTTTTACACTTTCATATAAACATAAACACGAGAGAAAAATTATGTCACTGAAAAATGAAAATCAACATGATCATCCATCTGACCGTCATAACATAACACTAAGATTTATTTATTATATTTATTTAACAATTTATTAATAAATTTCTCTTTAGAAATTATCACATATCACCGATGGATTTACATTTATACCGACCCGATGAATTTATATTTTGGACAAATATATTGATTGTCCAAGGTCCCGGAGCAATAAGGCCCATGGAAATAAGGCGCACAAAAAGAAATGTAATAAGGCCCAAAAAATGTGGGCCTTATTTCATAATGAAATAAAGCCCAAAAACAAAAAATGAAATATCGCCCAAAAGAAATGAAATATCGCCCATTTTAAAAAATGAAAAAATGAAAAATCGCCCAAATTTAATTTTACACATCCATAATGAACAATAATAAAAAAAAATTGGTGATTGAAAGTGATTTGCCATTATGTATATATTTTTTCTGAATTTTTTACAATTCGCCTACAAAAAGGACAGAATTATATAGATGGAGGACGAAATTTGAATAAATTATCATCAATAAATTTTAATAGATGTAAATATGCTTCTTCTGTTTTATTTTCCATTAATATATAAAAAAACGGATAGACCTAAAAATAGAAAAAAAAATAGAAATTTTTTTTTAATATGATACTACGATAAGCGCGGGAGCAGTGCGGAAGAACGTGCAGCGCGCGTCCGCGGCCGGGCGGCGCACGCCCGCGTTCCCCCTTAAATGTTGTTTGTCTAATTTAAATTTTAACACTTACATGTATCATATTAAATTTTTTTTTCTATTTTTAGGTCTATCCGTTTTTCTATATACATATTAATGGAAAATAAAACAGAAGAAGAAGCATATTACCATGGTTAATACCCTCATTAAAGTTACAATGCTACTAAATTTCAAAACTTAATTATAATTTATCAATTAAAATTAATTTTAAATAATTACAGTTTCTACAAACGAAACTAATTTCATTGTTATTATTAGCATAGTAACTTCTTCAATAGAAATTATTAGTTGTATAACAATTTAATTTGTAATTATTGGCTTTTTAAGCATCTCGGGCGATAATTCTCACATAGTAGGGTATTATTGCCGAATGTGAGTTATGGCTCACCGAAAACAATTCGGGCCTTAATACTCACTCTTAAGGGAATTAACGCCCGTAATGCCCTGCACCTATTTGCCCTTTTCCAAAAATCTGCAAAACAAAAAAATATATTACGCCATTTTCCAAATACTACGGAAGTATTTGGAAAAGGGCGGAACATAATAACTTTCTTTTGCAGATTTTTGGAAAACTGCAAATCAAATCAAAACTCATATTTATGGGCGATATTTCATTTCAACAAATATGGGTCTTATTTCATTATGAAATAAAGCCCACTAAAATTAAATGAAATATTACCCAAAGAAAATGAAATAGGGCCCAAAATTTGGGCTTTATTTCATTATGAAATAAAGCCCACATTTGTATGGTGATTTTTTGGGCCTTATTTCATTTTTTTTGTGGGCCTTATTTTCATGGGCCTTATTTCAACTTCAACTTCTACCTCTAAAAAAGCATCAGAAAGATCAATATGACTAAAAACTGTACCTTTTGACAGCTTTGCAAATATATTTCCCGGTAAAGGCAGTGGATAATGGTGTGATATATTTGTTGTGTAATCTTACCGTGGTCAATAATTCTAAAAATCTTCCAACTTTCACTATTTAGAATAAAAACACAACCGTTTTAGCCCAGAAATACTTATTTTTATTATTAATTAAAGTTTCAATTTTAAATTAACAAATATACTTATACTTTTATTCTAAGTTTTTTTGTAGATTAAACAATCTTAATTTTAAATATTGGAATTGAGATGGAATTGATGGACAAAGAAATAGCGGTCGTAACATCAAATTTCGAATTTATCAGGGATGTTACAGGTAATCTAACAGAAAGAGTGGTAGAGATAGATAATAGACTAAATGGTTTAGAGGAAAAACTGTAATTGAATTTAGAAAATATTAAAGTTAGGTATAATAAGTTGGTGACTTTCAAAATCATTCAATTTTTTTACCGCTTTCCCTTATATAATGGGTGAGGGGGTAAGTTTATGAAAGAGGCTGCAGCACCTCAGTGAGGGACTAGATTGAAAAAATGAGAAATAAATTTCTTAAATATACAATTGTACATCTTGTGCGAAAAATTTATTTCCCTACCTGCAACCCCCTCTAAGTTACATCACTTAGAAATGTTACATTTCAAAATTTATTATATAGTTTATGAAAATTGAATTTTTGATATTTAAAATGGTTATAAGATATGTCACATTACAGATATGGTCTTATATTTTTAACATTAGGTATAATAAGTTGGTGTCTTTCAAAATCATTCAATTTTTTTACCCCTTTCCTTTTTATTATGGGTGAGGGGGTAAGTTTATGAAAGAGGCTGCAGCACCTCAGTGGGGAACTATATTGAAAAAATGAGAAATTAATTTCTTAAATATACTACTGTACATCTTGTGCGAAAAATTTATTTCCCTACCTGCAGCGCCCTCTAAGTTACATCACTTAGAAATGTTACATTTCAAAATTTATTATATAGTTTTTGAAAATTGAATATTTGGAACTTAAAATGACTATAAAATAAGCCGCATTTAAGATAGGGTCTTATATCTTGTAAGCTTGGTATAATAAATTGGTATCTTTCGAAACCATTCGAAATTTTTACCCTTCTTCCCTTTTATTATGGGTGAGGGGGTAAGTTTATGAAAGAGGTTGCAGCACCTCAGCGGGGGACTGGATTGAAAAAATGAGAAATTATTTTCTCAAAAATACACACCTACACCTTGCATACATTGAGACACATACCTTCAACCCTCTTCATTTTACAGGGCCAAAAATTTCGAAATTTATAGTATAAAAACATATGTATATTACATTTCGAGTATTTAGTATATATACAAGTTAAGGGTTCTACCAACCCTCAACAACATTACAACCTAAAAACCATATAAAATATTTTTCATTATAAAATAGAATAACATTTTAAAATATCAAATATTGTACTTACCAGATTTTCTCATTAGATTAAATTATTTTAACGGAAATCAGTTTTGATTTCACAAGAATTATTTTTCATTTTTAAAATAATAAATATTTAAAATAATCATTGTAAAATATAATTCAAGTAAAATTTTGCTAACACAACATTTATATTGAAGCCTGTGTTAGAAATAAATATATAAGAAACATGATCCCTTTTAATAAGAATTAAAATATTTTAATTCGGATAAAAAAAGAATTCAGATAAGAATTCTAATTCAAATATAAAAATTCTCACACAGCATTTTTTATTACAAGCTTGTGTAAAAGAAGGAATCATGATTCTTTTATAAAAATCTAAAAAAGGGCAGTTTAGAAAAAAAACTCAAATAGTTCGGTCGAAAGATTATTTTGTTAAAGTTAAACTTAAAAAGTAAATTTAAATTTTCTTTAATAATAAAAATTATTATTTGTAACAGTAAAATTTAAATACTTATTTTTTTTTGTTTATTAAAAAATTAATTTTCCCGAAATTGGTAAAATTAATGTTACGTTTGGAACGACACGTAACTTTAAATTTATCGAAATTGGTGGAATTATTGTTACGTTTGGCACGACACGTAACTGGCGCAGTCGATAAACTACCTACAAAATAAATTTATAATAAAAATAAATTAATAAATAATTTGTTATAAATAAAAAGAAATAAAAAGAAAATTCAAAATAATTTTGAAATTGAACATTTATAAAAAAAAATAAAAATAAAATAAAAATTTTTTTTTCGAGTGTAACAAGTCACAAAAATCAACTGTTGCTAGTGAGACTGCTAGTAACCACTCGAATATAAAATTTAATAAAATTAATAATAACAAAAAGTGAAAATTTAAATCATCAAAGAATGACATCAATATTGAGAATCATCATATTAGGGTGAGTCAAAAAGTTATGTTTATTTTTAATCAGTTTATGTAAGAAATTCCTATCTTTAAATTCCAATGCCTATTGATAAAAACAAATTCTCGAATATTTTGAACCAGTATAGTAAAAATAAGAAATCGCGAGAGACTTTCGAAAATTTAGATAACTGTGATTTAGAATTCGAGCAAAAATTAAGTGAAATAAAAAAATAAGGAAATTGAAACTCAAGCTGATTTACTTCAATTAAACAAAATGAATTTAAATTTTCCAACAAACAAATTGTTAGCACAACAATTAAATACCGGTCATAGTGATCAAACCCCTATTTTACCAAGCCAATCTAGTGTAAACCATAATTTACAAAGCGATAACAATGTAAATGTTAATCAGGCTATAAATAATCTAAGGATTCCTGACGCGATAAAAGATTTACCTAACTTCGATGGTAACCCAAGACTTTTATTTGATTTTATAGAAAATGTTGAAGAAATATTAGTAACATTAAATGTAATCTCGGGAACTCCTCACGCTAGAATAATATTAAGGGCAATCAGAAATAAAATAGTTGGGGAAGCTAATGAAGTACTAAATATGTATGGCACAAATCTAGTATGGGATAGTATAAAAGAAAATTTAATTACTCATTATTCTGATAAACGGAATGAGACTAGCCTTATTAGAGATATTCATTTATTAAAGCAAGGAAATAACACTGTTGAAATATTTTATTCAAGAGTGATAGAAATCCTCGCAACTATGAATAATAATATTAAGATCAATGAAGTAGATGAAAATGTTATTATGTCAAAATGTAGTCTTTATAAAGAAATGAGTACTAATATATTTTTATCTGGTCTTAATGAACCATTAGGGTCAATAATTAGAGCCATGAGACCAAATTCATTGACTCAAGCGTTCAAGTTCTGCCTAGAAGAACAAAATAATAAATATTATAAATCAAATTTTAATAAATATTCTAACAACAATATATCAGTTGTAAGGAATAAAAATTATCAAATGAGATCAATTGCAAATAATTCAAGTTTTAATACAAATCATTCAAATTTTAACGCAAATCATTCAAATTTTATTGCAAATACTTCAAATTTTAATACAAAAAATTTAAATAATATTCCAAATAAGCCTCAATTCCAAAAACCAACTTAAGGTATTAATAGAGCTGTACCAATGGATACATCTATCGGATATACACCTCGAAAATCCACAAATTTCAATAGCAATCAAAGTAGGAAAAACTTTTCTAATAATAATAATAGTAATTCTAGAAAGGTAAATCCCACTTTTTATGCCGAAGAATTATTTAATATCGAACAGGATCAAGTCGATAAACCTGTTGAAAAATATACTGGCACTAAAAAGAAAAAGAAAAATTTTCGGGAAAAAGCCTCGGAATAACTTGTGTCGAATTGAATAATTTTTCAAATAATCACCTACCTTATATTATCGTAAAATCAATTATAGGAAAACCTCTAAAATTTTTAGTAGATACAGGCAGTAATAGGTCATTTATAAATCCTGGTATAATAAATCCTGAAAAAGAAAAAAATATTAAAACTATTGAAATTAAAAGCTTAAATAATAAGCAACAAACTAATAAATTAATTACCTTAGACGGATTGTCAGAACTTAATACTAAATTAAAATTAAACTTCCTGGTATTCAAATTCCATGATTATTTTGACGGTCTGCTGGGTCTGGAAATATTGAAAAAACTAAAAATAAATATAAATCTTAAAGATTCACAATTAGAATCAAAAAATGTTAAAATCAAATTACACTTTGAACCAAACTTTTCGGTAAAATATATTATTCCGTCAAAAAGTAAATTCATTGCTAAATTACCAGTTAGTATTGAAAACGGAGATATAGTAGTAGAAAAAATAAAAGTAAATAAAAACTTAGAAATTTTGGATGGTATAGCAAAAGCCGACAAATGGTATTCGTTATTAGAAGTTGTAAATTATTCTGATAATGACCAAGAGCTTACTATGAATCATCCAATTCAAGTAAAAAACGTAGACAGTGAAGAATTTTGTGAAATTCATAATTATAATTTCTGTTCAAATAATGAACAAAATTTCAATAAAAGTATTCCGAATTCATTAAGAACGAATCATCTTAATAAAGAAGAAAAATCAAAAATTTTCAAAATATTTAAAAATTATAAAGATATCTTTTATCAAGATGGTAAAAAATTAAGTTTTTCAAATGTTATTAAACATAGAATTAAAACTAAAGATGATAGTCCTATTTATACTAAATCCTATAGGTATCCTGAAATTCACAAAAATGAAGTGAAAAAACAAATTCAGGAATACTTGGATCAGGGCATCATACGTCATAGTTTTTCTCCATGGTCTTCTCCTATCTGGATCGTACCTAAAAAATTGGACGCCAGTGGAAACCAGAAATGGCGACTCGTCACTGACTATAGAAAGTTAAACGAGAAAACTATTGACGACAAATATCCAATCCCTAATATTAACGAAATATTAGACAAACTTGGTAAAAGTATGTATTATTCAACACTTGATTTAGCTTCGGGCTTTAACCAAATTGAAGTCCATCCTAATGATATCGAAAAAACAGCGTTCACTGTAGATCATGGTCATTATGAGTTCATGCGCATGCCTTTTGGCTTAAAAACGCACCATCTACCTTTCAAAGAGTAATGGATAACGTTTTAAAAGAACTTATTGGTGATATCTGTCTAGTTTACATGGATGATATAATTATATTTTCGACTTCATTAGAACAACATTTGTTGCATTTAGGTAAAATTTTTGAAAGACTTAGATCTGCAAATTTAAAGTTGAATTTGGATAAATCCGAATTCCTTCGTAAAGAAGTTTCCTTTCTGGGTCATGTCATTACACCAGAAGGAGTAAAACCAAATCCAGACAAAATTTCAGCTGTAAAAAATTTTCCGATTCCAAAAACTCCAAAACAAATCAAATCGTTTCTAGGACTTCTTGGGTATTATAGAAAATTTGTCAAAGATTTTGCCAAAGTGACAAAACCTATGACAGAATGTGTCTTAGAAAAGGAAATAAAATAATATTAAATGATAATTACATACGTTGTTTTGAAAATTGCAAAACTTTGTTATGTAATGAACCAATTTTACAGTATCCAGACTTCTCAAAACCGTTTGTTGTTACAACGGATGCGAGTAATGTTGCTCTGGGAGCCATTTTATCACAAGGTCCTATAGGAAGCGATAAACCGATTTGTTTTGCTAGTAGAACACTTTCAAAGTCAGAACAAAATTATAGTACTACTGAAAAGGAATTACTTGCAATTGTTTATGCAACTAAGTATTTTAGACCTTATATTTTTGGAAGAAAATTCCAGATCGTAACAGATCATAGACCATTAACATGGTTATTTTCTTTAAAAGAACCTAGTTTTAAACTAGTCCGTTGGCGACTTAGGTTAGAAGAATTTAATTATGATGTTGTATATAAAAAAGGCACTCTGAATACAAATGCAGATGCACTTTCAAGAGCTGAAATCAATATTACTGAAAATTTCGATAATTTTTCATTAGAAACAATACATTCAGCACGAGAAAATTACGAAGAAGGTATATATATTTCAGAAAGACCTTTAAACGAATTTTCGCGTCAATTGATTATCGAAAAAAGTAATAATATTAATAAATCTCAACCTAAATTAAAAATTGTTTTTAAAACAAAAAAAATATTCACTTTTAAAATTAATAGTGATATTGTAGAAGATGAAATCTTCGAAATTATAAGAGATTATACTCAAACTAAGAAAATCACTGCAATATTCACTACAGATGATATTTTTAGAAAAATTCAAGACGTTTACTCCAAATATTTCGTAAACGCAAAAATTAAATTAATTAGATGTGTCGATAATTTAGACAATATATCTGAAAGAGATCAACAAGAAGAGTTGATTCGTGATTATCACACAAAATCTAATCATAGGGGAGTAAATGAAACATTTATGAAACTTAAACGAAAATATTATTTCCCCAGAATGAAAAATTTAATTTTAAAAATCCTAAATAATTGTGAAGTTTGTACGAGTTGTAAATATGATAGGTTAACTAGGCCATTAAAATTCGAAATAAGTGAAAGTCCGAAACAACCTTTAGATATACTTCATGTTGACATATATGCAGTCAATAAAGAAAAAATTCTAACAATTCTGGACAAATTTACAAGATTTGCAGCAGCCTATATATTAAATAATAGGAATAGTGCTAATCTTATCGAAGTTTTCAAACATTATTTCTCACATCATGGTACTCCTAAGAAAATTATTTCTGATAATGGGTTAGAGTTCAAATCATCTCTTTTCACAGATTTCTTAAAATTATATAATATACAACAACATTTTTCTTGTGCGAAAAATTCTACCGGGAATTCACCTGTAGAACGTTTTCACTCTACTTTCACAGAAATCATTAGGATTATATTTAATAAAAATAAAACAAAACCAATGTCTGAAATTATTAATGAATCCCTAATTACATATAACAATTCTATACATTCTAGTATAAAAATGACGCCATTTGAAGCTATTACAGGTCATTATTACAAAAATAATCCATTTCCAAATTCGGAAAATAGTAAACATGAATATTTAAATGAACATGTAAAAAATTACGATTTATTAAAAAATATTATCTATAATAATAACGAAAAAATTAAAAATGCGTCTATTCAAAAACGTAATGAAAATAGGGTAAATCCTACAAAAATAGCTGAGGGAAAAATTGTATATGAAAAAGATAAAAATAGGAATAAATTATTTAAAAAATTCTTACCTTATAAAAACTTAAAAGATGAAAAAATTAAAATTTTTACTAAAGATAGGGCAATTCATAAACAAAATATTAAAAAATATCGTACATTTCAGGACCCTCCACCCGGTTCTTTGTCAATGGATGAAAATTTAGCCGATTAGTAATAGTGAAGGTCTAATCGCAATAGAAAATGGTCCAGCTAGAATTTATGATGGTTATAATAAAATAATGCATATAATTAATATAACAAGTTATGAAGAAAACATTAGCCTCATAAAAAATAACATTGATAGAATAAATTTAAACTTGAAAGAAAATAAGCATATGAAATTTACTCTTATAAATAAATTTAACAAACTTGTGTCAATATTATCGGTCATTAAACCAAAAATTAGATCAAAAAGGGGCGCGATTAATCTCTTAGGCTCTGTTATTAAAGCAATTACAGGAAACCTAGATGATCAAGACTTGGTAAAAATTAATGATCATTTCGAAAAATTAAAAACAAATCAAATTAATATAAATAATCAAAATAACAATCAAATTAAGTTAAATGAAAAAATGATTCAAAGGTTTAAAAATATTACAGATCATATTAATGATCAACAAATGTTAATAGAAAATCATATTAATAAGTTTGAGAAAAAAGTTGATAATGAAGTACGTCAGCTTGGGCATAGTATTGTATTAGAACAATATTTTTTTCAAATTATATTTGATATCGATTTCTTACAAAATCATTTAATGGAAATCACAGAAGCTATGACATTTGCTAAATTAAATATATTATCTAAACATATTCTTAGCTCAGAAGAACTAGAATATGTTCATAAAATTTTCAAAGAGAGCAAAATAAATTTAAAGTCTGAAGAAAATATTTATGAACTTCTTGGACTTCATGTTTTATATATTGATAATAATATTGTTTTTATTATCACGGTTCCAAAATTTATTCCTGAAAGTTTTATATATCATAAAATTATTAAAATTCCTATAAATAATACCTTACTAATTAACAATCCATTTTCTTACATATTGCTGAGTGAACATGAACATCAATTTTTTGACGAGCCTTGTACAAAAATCAACGAAAAATATTTTTGTAAAATTGGGAATTTGCAAAATAACGTTCATGAAAAATGCATCACCAAAATGATAATGCATCAAAAAGCTAAATGTAATTTAATAGAAATTGATGAGCAAAATTACATTAAACAGCTGGAAAATGGTAATCTATTAATTGTTGGCGAAAATGAAATCAAACTTAAAACAGATTGTTCGGAAAAAGAAATAAATATAAAAATGGCATTGATTAAATTTGCAAATTGCTTCATTGAAATCAACCATATAAAATATATGAACAACGAGATATCATTTTGGGACAACACAAGAATTTTGTCAGCAACACTTGATGATGTTGTAGTACAAAATGTTACAAAAAATTTAACATTGAAAAAATTGGAAAACATTTCGCTGGAAAATATAGAACAAATAAACATGGTTCAAAGCAACAATCAAATAATGACGTATACCGTATCAAGTACAACAGTCATCATTGCAATCACAATCATCGTAATCATTATATTTTTAGCGAGAAAATATAAAAATAAAAATCATAATCAGTACCCACAACAAATTGTAATTCATCAACCAGAAACCAACGCCGTAGTGAAATCACCATCCAACGCATCTCTTTGGCCGTCGATTTCATCTAAGGGGGGGAGAAGTTAAGGGTTCTACCAACCCTCAACAACATTACAACCTAAAAACCATATAAAATATTTTTCATTATAAAATAGAATAACATTTTAAAATATCAAATATTGTACTTACCAGATTTTCTCATTAGATTAAATTATTTTAACGGAAATCAGTTTTGATTTCACAAGAATTATTTTTCATTTTTAAAATAATAAATATTTAAAATAATCATTGTAAAAAATAATTCAAGTAAAATTTTGCTAACACAACATTTATATTGAAGCCTGTGTTAGAAATAAATATATAAGAAACATGATCCCTTTTAATAAGAATTAAAATATTTTAATTCGGATAAAAAAAGAATCAAAAAAGGAATCATGATTCTTTTATAAAAATCTAAAAAAGGGCAGTTTAGAAAAAAAACTCAAATAGTTCGGTCGAAAGATTATTTTGTTAAAGTTAAACTTAAAAAGTAAATTTAAATTTTCTTTAATAATAAAAATTATTATTTGTAACAGTAAAATTTAAATACTTATTTTTTTTTGTTTATTAAAAAATTAATTTTCCCGAAATTGGTAAAATTAATGTTACGTTTGGAACGACACGTAACTTTAAATTTATCGAAATTGGTGGAATTATTGTTACGTTTGGCACGACACGTAACTTACATATATCTATAGTATTACAAATTCGAGTACTTATTTATAAAAACTTGATTGTAATTTTAAATTGTACCACACTGGTAGTTATGTAAAAATCATAATTTTTATTTAATTCTTCGTTTTCACTAAATCCTAGGTAAATCAAAAGGGTATATGAAGCACTCTTCCAAATTGGCAGCTTTTTAATAACTTTTTATTTTTACACTTTCATATAAACATAAACACGAGAGAAAAATTATGTCACTGAAAAATGAAAATCAACATGATCATCCATCTGACCGTCATAACATAACACTAAGATTTATTTATTATATTTATTTAACAATTTATTAATAAATTTCTCTTTAGAAATTATCACATATCACCGATGGATTTACATTTATACCTACCCGATGAATTTATATTTTGGACAAATATATTGATTGTCCAAGGTCCCGGAGCAATAAGGCCCATGGAAATAAGGCGCACAAAAAGAAATGTAATAAGGCCCAAAAAAGGTGGGCCTTATTTCATAATGAAATAAAGCCCAAAAACAAAAAATGAAATATCGCCCAAAAGAAATGAAATATCGCCCATTTTAAAAAATGAAAAAATGAAAAATCGCCCAAATTTAATTTTACACATCCATAATGAACAATAATAAAAAAAAAATTGGTGATTGAAAGTGATTTGCCATTATGTATATATTTTTTCTAAATTTTTTACAATTCGCCTACAAAAAGGACAGAATTATATAGATGGAGGACGAAATTTGAATAAATTATCATCAATAAATTTTAATAGATGTAAATATGCTTCTTCTGTTTTATTTTCCATTAATATATAAAAAAACGGATAGACCTAAAAATAGAAAAAAAAATAGAAATTTTTTTTTAATATGATACTACGATAAGCGCGGGGGCACTGCGGAAAAACGTGCGGCGCGCGTCCGCGGCCGGGCGGCGCACGCCCGCGTACCCTCTAAATGTTGTTTGTCTAATTTAAATTTTAACACTTACATGTATCATATTAAAATTTTTTTTCTATTTTTAGGTCTATCCGTTTTTCTATATACATATTAATGGAAAATAAAACAGAAGAAGAAGCATATTACCATGGTTAATACCCTCATTAAAGTTACAATGCTACTAAATTTCAAAACTTAATTATAATTTATCAATTAAAATTAATTTTAAATAATTACAGTTTCTACAAACGAAACTAATTTCATTGTTATTATTAGCATAGTAACTTCTTCAATAGAAATTATTAGTTGTATAACAATTTAATTTGTAATTATTGGCTTTTTAAGCATCTCGGGCGATAATTCTCACATAGTAGGGTATTATTGCCGAATGTGAGTTATGGCTCACCGAAAACAATTCGGGCCTTAATACTCACTCTTAAGGGAATTAACGCCCCTAATGCCCTGCACCGATTTGCCCTTTTCCAAAAATCTGCAAAACAAAAAAATATATTACGCCCTTTTCCAAATACTACGGAAGTATTTGGAAAAGGGCGGAACATAATAACTTTCTTTTGCAGATTTTTGGAAAACTGCAAATCAAATCAAAACTCATATTTATGGGCGATATTTCATTTCAACAAATATGGGTCTTATTTCATTATGTAATAAAGCCCACTAAAATTAAATGAAATATTACCCAAAGAAAATGAAATAGGGCCCAAAATTTGTGCTTTATTTCATTATGAAATAAAGCCCACATTTGTATGGTGACTTTTTGGGCCTTATTTCATTTTTTTTGTGGGCCTTATTTCCATGGGCCTTATTTCAACTTCAACTTCTACCTCTAAAAAAGCATCAGAAGATCAATATGACTAAAAACTGTACCTTTTGACAGCTTTGCAAATATATTTCCCGGTAAAGGCAGTGGATAATGGTGTGATATATTTGTTGTGTAATCTTACCGTGGTCAATAATTCTAAAAATCTTCCAACTTTCACTATTTAGAATAAAAACACAACCGTTTTAGCCCAGAAATACTTATTTTTATTATTAATTAAAGTTTCAATTTTAAATTAACAAATATACTTATACTTTTATTCTAAGTTTTTTGTAGATTAAACAATCTTAATTTTAAATATTGGAATTGAGATGGAATTGATGGACAAAGAAATAGCGGTCGTAACATCAAATTTCGAATTTATCAGGGATGTTACAGGTAATCTAACAGAAAGAGTGGTAGAGATAGATAATAGACTAAATGGTTTAGAGGAAAAACTGTAATTGAATTTAGAAAATATTAAAGTTAGGTATAATAAGTTGGTGACTTTCAAAATCATTCAATTTTTTTACCGCTTTCCCTTATATTATGGGTGAGGGGGTAAGTTTATGAAAGAAGCTGCAGCACCTCAGTGAGGGACTAGATTGAAAAAATGAGAAATAAATTTCTTAAATATACAATTGTACATCTTGTGCGAAAAATTTATTTCCCTACCTGCAACCCCCTCTAAGTTACATCACTTAGAAATGTTACATTTCAAAATTTATTATATAGTTTATGAAAATTAAATTTTTGATATTTAAAATGGTTATAAGATATGTCACATTACAGATAGGGTTTTATATTTTTAAAGTAAGGTATAATAAGTTGGTGTCTTTCAAAATCATTCAATTTTTTTACCCCTTTCCCTTATATTATGGGTGAGGGGGTAAGTTTATGAAAGAGGCTGCAGCACCTCAGTGAGGGACTAGATTGAAAAAATGAGAAATTAATTTCTTAAATATACAATTGTACATCTTGTGCGAAAAATTTATTTCCCCACCTGCAACCGCCTCTAAGTTACATCACTTAGAAATGTTACATTTCAAAATTTATTATATAGTTTATGAAAATTGAATTTTTGATATTTAAAATGGTTATAAGATATGTCACATTACAGATATGGTCTTATATTTTTAACATTAGGTATAATAAGTTGGCGTCTTTCAAAATCATTCAATTTTTTTACCCCTTTCCTTTTTATTATGGGTGAGGGGGTAAGTTTATGAAAGAGGCTGCAGCACCTCAGTGGGGAACAATATTGAAAAAATGAGAAATTAATTTCTTAAATATACTACTGTACATCTTGTGCGAAAAATTTATTTCCCTACCTGCAGCCCCCTCTAAGTTACATCACTTAGAAATGTTACATTTCAAAATTTATTATATAGTTTTTGAAAATTGAATATTTGGAACTTAAAATGACTATAAAATAAGCCGCATTTAAGATAGGGTCTTATATCTTGTAAGCTTGGTATAATAAATTGGTATCTTTCGAAACCATTCGAAATTTTTACCCCCTTCCCTTTTATTATGGGTGAGGGGGTAAGTTTATGAAAGAGGCTGCAGCACCTCAGCGGGGGACTGGATTGAAAAAATGAGAAATTATTTTCTCAAAAATACACACCTACACCTTGCATACAAAATTGAGACACATACCTTCAACCCTCTTCATTTTACAGGGCCAACAATTTCGAAAGTTATAGTATAAAAACATGTGTATATTACATTTCGAGTACATATTTAGTATAACTTTTTATTTTTACACTTTCATATAAACATAAACACGAGAGAAAAATTATGTCACTGAAAAATGAAAATCAACATGATCATCCATCTGACCGTCATAACATAACACTAAGATTTATTTATTATATTTATTTAACAATTTATTGATAAATTTCTCTTTAGAAATTATCACATATCACCGATGGATTTACATTTATACCGACCCGATGAATTTATATTTTGGACAAATATATTGATTGTCCAAGGTCCCGGAGCAATAAGGCCCATGGAAATAAGGCGCACAAAAAGAAATGTAATAAGGCCCAAAAAATGTGGGCCTTATTTCATAATGAAATAAAGCCCAAAAACAAAAAATGAAATATCGCCCAAAAGAAATGAAATATCGCCCATTTTAAAAAATGAAAAAATGAAAAATCGCCCAAATTTAATTTTACACATCCATAATGAACAATAATAAAAAAAAATTGGTGATTGAAAGTGATTTGCCATTATGTATATATTTTTTCTGAATTTTTTACAATTCGCCTACAAAAAGGACAGAATTATATAGATGGAGGACGAAATTTGAATAAATTATCATCAATAAATTTTAATAGATGTAAATATGCTTCTTCTGTTTTATTTTCCATTAATATATAAAAAAACGGATAGACCTAAAAATAGAAAAAAAATAGAAAAAATTTTTTAATATGATACTACGATAAGCGCGGTGGCACTGCGGAAAAAATGCGGCGCGCGTCCGCGGCCGGGCGGCGCACGCCCGCGTTCCCCCTTAAATGTTGTTTGTCTAATTTAAATTTTAACACTTACATGTATCATATTAAATTTTTTTTTCTATTTTTAGGTCTATCCGTTTTTCTATATACATATTAATGGAAAATAAAACAGAAGAAGAAGCATATTACCATGGTTAATACCCTCATTAAAGTTACAATGCTACTAAATTTCAAAACTTAATTATAATTTATCAATTAAAATTAATTTTAAATAATTACAGTTTCTACAAACGAAACTAATTTCATTGTTATTATTAGCATAGTAACTTCTTCAATAGAAATTATTAGTTGTATAACAATTTAATTTGTAATTATTGGCTTTTTAAGCATCTCAGGCGATAATTCTCACATAGTAGGGTATTATTGCCGAATGTGAGTTATGGCTCACCGAAAACAATTCGGGCCTTAATACTCACTCTTAAGGGAATTAACGCCCGTAATGCCCTGCACCGATTTGTCCTTTTCCAAAAATCTGCAAAACAAAAAAATATATTACGCCCTTTTCCAAATACTACGGAAGTATTTGGAAAAGGGCGGAACATAATAACTTTCTTTTGCAGATTTTTGGAAAACTGCAAATCAAATCAAAACTCATATTTATGGGCGATATTTCATTTCAACAAATATGGGTCTTATTTCATTATGAAATAAAGCCCACTAAAATTAAATGAAATATTACCCAAAGAAAATGAAATAGGGCCCAAAATTTGGGCTTTATTTCATTATGAAATAAAGCCCACATTTGTATGGTGATTTTTTGGGCCTTATTTCATTTTTTTGTGGGCCTTATTTCCATGGGCCTTATTTCAACTTCAACTTCTACCTCTAAAAAAGCATCAGAAAGATCAATATGACTAAAAACTGTACCTTTTGACAGCTTTGCAAATATATTTCCCGGTAAAGGCAGTGGATAATGGTGTGATATATTTGTTGTGTAATCTTACCGTGGTCAATAATTCTAAAAATCTTCCAACTTTCACTATTTAGAATAAAAACATAACCGTTTTAGCCCAGAAATACTTATTTTTATTATTAATTAAAGTTTCAATTTTAAATTAACAAATATACTTATACTTTTATTCTAAGTTTTTTGTAGATTAAACAATCTTAATTTTAAATATTGGAATTGAGATGGAATTGATGGACAAAGAAATAGCGGTCGTAACATCAAATTTCGAATTTATCAGGGATGTTACAGGTAATCTAACAGAAAGAGTGGTAGAGATGGTAGAGAGATAATAGACTAAATGGTTTAGAGGAAAAACTGTAATTGAATTTAGAAAATATTAAAGTTAGGTATAATAAGTTGGTGACTTTCAAAATCATTCAATTTTTTTACCGCTTTCCCTTATATTATGGGTGAGGGGGTAAGTTTATGAAAGAGGCTGCAGCACCTCAGTGAGGGACTAGATTAAAAAAATGAGAAATAAATTTCTTAAATATACAATTGTACATCTTGTGCGAAAAATTTATTTCCCTACCTGCAACCCCCTCTAAGTTACATCACTTAGAAATGTTACATTTCAAAATTTATTATATAGTTTATGAAAATTAAATTTTTGATATTTAAAATGGTTATAAGATATGTCACATTACAGATAGGGTTTTATATTTTTAAAGTAAGGTATAATAAGTTGGTGTCTTTCAAAATCATTCAATTTTTTTACCCCTTTCCCTTATATTATGGGTGAGGGGGTAAGTTTATGAAAGAGGCTGCAGCACCTCAGTGAGGGAACTATATTGAAAAAATGAGAAATTAATTTCTTAAATATACTACTGTACATCTTGTGCGAAAAATTTATTTCCCTACCTGCAGCCCCCTCTATGTTACATCACTTGAAATGTTACATTTCAAAATTTATTATATAGTTTTTGAAAATTGAATATTTGGAACTTAAAATGACTATAAAATAAGCCGCATTTAAGATAGGGTCTTATATCTTGTAAGCTTGGTATAATAAATTGGTATCTTTCGAAACCATTCAAAATTTTTACCCCCTTCCCTTTTATTATGGGTGAGGGGGTAAGTTTATGAAAGAGGCTGCAGCACCTCAGCGGGGGACTGGATTGAAAAAATGAGAAATTATTTTCTCAAAAATACACACCTACACCTTGCATACAAAATTGAGACACATACCTTCAACCCTCTTCATTTTACAGGGCCAACAATTTCGAAAGTTATAGTATAAAAACATGTGTATATTACATTTCGAGTATTTAGTATATATACATATATGTATAGTATTACAAATTCGAGTACTTATTTATAAAAACTTGATTGTAATTTTAAATTGTACCACACTGGTAGTTATGTAAAAATCATAATTTTTATTTAATTCTTCGTTTTCACTAAATCCTAGGTAAATCAAAAGGGTATATGAAGCACTCTTCCAAATTGGCAGCCTTTTAATAACTTTTTATTTTTACACTTTCATATAAACATAAACACGAGAGAAAAATTATGTCACTGAAAAATGAAAATCAACATGATCATCCATCTGACCGTCATAACATAACACTAAGATTTATTTATTATATTTATTTAACAAATTATTGATAAATTTCTCTTTAGAAATTATCACATATCACCGATGGATTTACATTTATACCGACCCGATGAATTTATATTTTGGACAAATATATTGATTGTCCAAGGTCCCGGAGCAATAAGGCCCATGGAAATAAGGCGCACAAAAAGAAATGTAATAAGGCCCAAAAAATGTGGGCCTTATTTCATAATGAAATAAAGCCCAAAAACAAAAAATGAAATATCGCCCAAAAGAAATGAAATATCGCCCATTTTAAAAAATGAAAAAATGAAAAATCGCCCAAATTTAATTTTACACATCCATAATGAACAATAATAAAAAAAAATTGGTGATTGAAAGTGATTTGCCATTATGTATATATTTTTTCTGAATTTTTTACAATTCGCCTACAAAAAGGACAGAATTATATAGATGGAGGACGAAATTTGAATAAATTATCATCAATAAATTTTAATAGATGTAAATATGCTTCTTCTGTTTTATTTTCCATTAATATATAAAAAAACGGATAGACCTAAAAATAGAAAAAAAATAGAAAATTTTTTTTAATATGATACTACAATAAGCGCGGTGGCACTGCGGAAGAACGTGCGGCGCGCGTCCGCGGCCGGGCGGCGCACGCCCGCGTACCCCCTAAATGTTGTTTGTCTAATTTAAATTTTAACACTTACATGTATCATATTAAAATTTTTTTTCTATTTTTAGGTCTATCCGTTTTTCTATATACATATTAATGGAAAATAAAACAGAAGAAGAAGCATATTACCATGGTTAATACCCTCATTAAAGTTACAATGCTACTAAATTTCAAAACTTAATTATAATTTATCAATTAAAATTAATTTTAAATAATTACAGTTTCTACAAACGAAACTAATTTCATTGTTATTATTAGCATAGTAACTTCTTCAATAGAAATTATTAGTTGTATAACAATTTAATTTGTAATTATTGGCTTTTTAAGCATCTCGGGCGATAATTCTCACATAGTAGGGTATTATTGCCGAATGTGAGTTATGGCTCACCGAAAACAATTCGGGCCTTAATACTCACTCTTAAGGGAATTAACGCCCGTAATGCCCTGCACCGATTTGCCCTTTTCCAAAAATCTGCAAAACAAAAAAATATATTACGCCCTTTTCCAAATACTACGGAAGTATTTGGAAAAGGGCGGAACATAATAACTTTCTTTTGCAGATTTTTGGAAAACTGCAAATCAAATCAAAACTCATATTTATGGGCGATATTTCATTTCAACAAATATGGGTCTTATTTCATTATGAAATAAAGCCCACTAAAATTAAATGAAATATTACCCAAAGAAAATGAAATAGGGCCCAAAATTTGGGCTTTATTTCATTATGAAATAAAGCCCACATTTGTATGGTGATTTTTTGGGCCTTATTTCATTTTTTTTGTGGGCCTTATTTCCATGGGCCTTATTTCAACTTCAACTTCTACCTCTAAAAAAGCATCAGAAAGATCAATATGACTAAAAACTGTACCTTTTGACAGCTTTGCAAATATATTTCCCGGTAAAGGCAGTGGATAATGGTGTGATATATTTGTTGTGTAATCTTACCGTGGTCAATAATTCTAAAAATCTTCCAACTTTCACTATTTAGAATAAAAACACAACCGTTTTAGCCCAGAAATACTTATTTTTATTATTAATTAAAGTTTCAATTTTAAATTAACAAATATACTTATACTTTTATTCTAAGTTTTTTGTAGATTAAACAATCTTAATTTTAAATATTGGAATTGAGATGGAATTGATGGACAAAGAAATAGCGGTCGTAACATCAAATTTCGAATTTATCAGGGATGTTACAGGTAATCTAACAGAAAGAGTGGTAGAGATGGTAGAGAGATAATAGACTAAATGGTTTAGAGGAAAAACTGTAATTGAATTTAGAAAATATTAAAGTTAGGTATAATAAGTTGGTGACTTTCAAAATCATTCAATTTTTTTACCGCTTTCCCTTATATTATGGGTGAGGGGGTAAGTTTATGAAAGAGGCTGCAGCACCTCAGTGAGGGACTAGATTGAAAAAATGAGAAATAAATTTCTTAAATATACAATTGTACATCTTGTGCGAAAAATTTATTTCCCTACCTGCAACCCCCTCTAAGTTACATCACTTAGAAATGTTACATTTCAAAATTTATTATATAGTTTATGAAAATTGAATTTTTGATATTTAAAATGGTTATAAGATATGTCACATTACAGATATGGTCTTATATTTTTAAAGTAAGGTATAATAAGTTGGTGTCTTTCAAAATCATTCAATTTTTTTACCCCTTTCCCTTATATTATGGGTGAGGGGGTAAGTTTATGAAAGAGGCTGCAGCACCTCAGTGAGGGACTAGATTGAAAAAATGAGAAATTAATTTCTTAAATATACAATTGTACATCTTGTGCGAAAAATTTATTTCCCCACCTGCAACCCCCTCTAAGTTACATCACTTAGAAATGTTACATTTCAAAATTTATTATATAGTTTATGAAAATTGAATTTTTGATATTTAAAATGGTTATAAGATATGTCACATTACAGACATGGTCTTATATTTTTAACATTAGGTATAATATGTTGGTGTCTTTCAAAATCATTCAATTTTTTTACCCCTTTCCTTTTTATTATGGGTGAGGGGGTAAGTTTATGAAAGAGGCTGCAGCACCTCAGTGGGGAACTATATTGAAAAAATGAGAAATTAATTTCTTAAATATACTACTGTACATCTTGTGCGAAAAATTTATTTCCCTACCTGCAGCCCCCTCTAAGTTACATCACTTAGAAATGTTACATTTCAAAATTTATTATATAGTTTATGAAAATTGAATTTTTGATATTTAAAATGGTTATAAGATATGTCATTACAGATATGGTCTTATATTTTTAACATTAGGTATAATAAGTTGGTGTCTTTCAAAATCATTAAATTTTTTTACCCCTTTCCCTTATATTATGGGTGAGGGGGTAAGTTTATGAAAGAGGCTGCAGCACCTCAGTGAGGGACTAGATTGAAAAAATGAGAAATTAATTTCTTAAATATACAATTGTACATCTTGTGCGAAAAATTTATTTCCCCACCTGCAACCCCCTCTAAGTTACATCACTTAGAAATGTTACATTTCAAAATTTATTATATAGTTTATGAAAATTGAATTTTTGATATTTAAAATGGTTATAAGATATGTCACATTACAGATATGGTCTTATATTTTTAACATTAGGTATAATAAGTTGGTGTCTTTCAAAATCATTCAATTTTTTTACCCCTTTCCTTTTTATTATGGGTGAGGGGGTAAGTTTATGAAAGAGGCTGCAGCACCTCAGTGGGGAACTATATTGAAAAAATGAGAAATTAATTTCTTAAATATACTACTGTACATCTTGTGCGAAAAATTTATTTCCCTACCTGCAGCCCCCTCTAAGTTACATCACTTAGAAATGTTACATTTCAAAATTTATTTGGATTGAAAAAATGAGAAATTATTTTCTCAAAAATACACACCTACACCTTGCATACAAAATTGAGACACATACCTTCAACCCTCTTCATTTTACAGGGCCAAAAATTTCGAAATTTATAGTATAAAAACATATGTATATTACATTTCGAGTATTTAGTATATATACATATATCTATAGTATTACAAATTCGAGTACTTATTTATAAAAACTTGATTGTAATTTTAAATTGTACCACACTGGTAGTTATGTAAAAATCATAATTTTTATTTAATTCTTCGTTTTCACTAAATCCTAGGTAGATCAAAAGGGTATATGAAGCACTCTTCCAAATTGGCAGCTTTTTAATAACTTTTTATTTTTACACTTTCATATAAACATAAACACGAGAGAAAAATTATGTCACTGAAAAATGAAAATCAACATGATCATCCATCTGACCGTCATAACATAACACTAAGATTTATTTATTTTATTTATTTAACAATTTATTAATAAATTTCTCTTTAGAAATTATCACATATCACCGAGGGATTTACATTTATACCGACCCGATGAATTTATATTTTGGACAAATATATTGATTGTCCAAGGTCCCGGAGCAATAAGGCCCATGGAAATAAGGCGCACAAAAAGAAATGTAATAAGGCCCAAAAAATGTGGGCCTTATTTCATAATGAAATAAAGCCCAAAAACAAAAAATGAAATATCGCCCAAAAGAAATAAAATATCGCCCATTTTAAAAAATGAAAAAATGAAAAATCGCCCAAATTTAATTTTACACATCCATAATGAACAATAATAAAAAAAAAATTGGTGATTGAAAGTGATTTGCCATTATGTATATATTTTTTCTGAATTTTTTACAATTCGCCTACAAAAAGGACAGAATTATATAGATGGAGGACGAAATTTGAATAAATTATCATCAATAAATTTTAATAGATGTAAATATGCTTCTTCTGTTTTATTTTCCACTAATATATAAAAAAACGGATAGACCTAAAAATAGAAAAAAAAATAGAAATTTTTTTTTAATATGATACTACGATAAGCGCGGGGGCACTGCGGAAGAACGTGCGGCGCGCGTCCGCGGCCGGGCGGCGCACGCCCGCGTACCCCCTAAATGTTGTTTGTCTAATTTAAATTTTAACACTTACATGTATCATATTAAAATTTTTTTTCTATTTTTAGGTCTATCCGTTTTTCTATATACATATTAATGGAAAATAAAACAGAAGAAGAAGCATATTACCATGGTTAATACCCTCATTAAAGTTACAATGCTACTAAATTTCAAAACTTAATTATAATTTATCAATTAAAATTAATTTTAAATAATTACAGTTTCTACAAACGAAACTAATTTCATTGTTATTATTAGCATAGTAACTTCTTCAATAGAAATTATTAGTTGTATAACAATTTAATTTGTAATTATTGGCTTTTTAAGCACCTCGGGCGATAATTCTCACATAGTAGGGTATTATTGCCGAATGTGAGTTATGGCTCACCGAAAACAATTCGGGCCTTAATACTCACTCTTAAGGGAATTAACGCCCGTAATGCCCTGCACCGATTTGCCCTTTTCCAAAAATCTGCAAAACAAAAAAATATATTACGCCCTTTTCCAAAGACTACGGAAGTATTTGGAAAAGGGCGGAACATAATAACTTTCTTTTGCAGATTTTTGGAAAACTGCAAATCAAATTAAAACTCATTTATGGGCGATATTTCATTTCAACAAATATGGGTCTTATTTCATTATGAAATAAAGCCCACTAAAATTAAATGAAATATTACCCAAATAAAATGAAATAGGGCCCAAAATTTGGGCTTTATTTCATTATGAAATAAAGCCCACATTTGTATGGTGATTTTTTGGGCCTTATTTCATTTTGTTTGTGGGCCTTATTTCCATGGGCCTTATTTCAACTTCAACTTCTACCTCTAAAAAAGCATCAGAAAGATCAATATGACTAAAAACTGTACCTTTTGACAGCTTTGCAAATATATTTCCCGGTAAAGGCAGTGGATAATGGTGTGATATATTTGTTGTGTAATCTTACCGTGGTCAATAATTCTAAAAATCTTCCAACTTTCACTATTTAGAATAAAAACACAACCGTTTTAGCCCAGAAATACTTATTTTTATTATTAATTAAAGTTTCAATTTTAAATTAACAAATATACTTATACTTTTATTCTAAGTTTTTTTGTAGATTAAACAATCTTAATTTTAAATATTGGAATTGAGATGGAATTGATGGACAAAGAAATAGCGGTCGTAACATCAAATTTCGAATTTATCAGGGATGTTACAGGTAATCTAACAGAAAGAGTGGTAGAGATAGATAATAGACTAAATGGTTTAGAGGAAAAACTGTAATTGAATTTAGAAAATATTAAAGTTAGGTATAATAAGTTGGTGACTTTCAAAATCATTCAATTTTTTTACCCCTTTCCCTTATATTATGGGTGATGGGGTAAGTTTATGAAAGAGGCTGCAGCACCTCAGTGAGGGACTAGATTGAAAAAATGAGAAATAAATTTCTTAAATATACAATTGTACATCTTGTGCGAAAAATTTATTTCCCCACCTGCAACCCCCTCTAAGTTACATCACTTAGAAATGTTACATTTCAAAATTTATTATATAGTTTATGAAAATTGAATTTTTGATATTTAAAATGGTTATAAGATATGTCACATTACAGATATGGTATTATATTTTTAACATTAGGTATAATAAGTTGGTGTCTTTCAAAATCATTCAATTTTTTTACCCCTTTCCCTTATATTATGGGTGAGGGGGTAAGTTTATGAAAGAGGCTGCAGCACCTCAGTGGGGAACTATATTGAAAAAATGAGAAATTAATTTCTTAAATATACTACTGTACATCTTGTGCGAAAAATTTATTTCCCTACCTGCAGCCCCTTCTAAGTTACATCACTTAGAAATGTTACATTTCAAAATTTATTATATAGTTTTTGAAAATTGAATATTTGGAACTTAAAATGACTATAAAATAAGCCGCATTTAAGATAGGGTCTTATATCTTGTAAGCTTGGTATAATAAATTGGTATCTTTCGAAACCATTCGAAATTTTTACCCCCTTCCCTTTTATTATGGGTGAGGGGTAAGTTTATGAAAGAGGCTGCAGCACCTCAGCGGGGGACTGGATTGAAAAAATGAGAAATTATTTTCTCAAAAATACACACCTACACCTTGCATACAAAATTGAAACACATACCTTCAACCCTCTTCATTTTACAGGGCCAACAATTTCGAAAGTTATAGTATAAAAACATGTGTATATTACATTTCGAGTATTTAGTATATATACATATATGTATAGTATTACAAATTCGAGTACTTATTTATAAAAACTTGATTGTAATTTTAAATTGTACCACACTGGTAGTTATGTAAAAATCATAATTTTTATTTAATTCTTCGTTTTCACTAAATCCTAGGTAGATCAAAAGGGTATATGAAGCACTCTTCCAAATTGGCAGCTTTTTAATAACTTTTTATTTTTACACTTTCATATACACATAAACACGAGAGAAAAATTATGTCACTGAATAATGAAAATCGACATGATCATCCATCTGACCGTCATAACATAACACTAAGATTTATTTATTATATTTATTTAACAATTTATTGATAAATTTCTCTTTAGAAATTATCACATATCACCGATGGATTTACATTTATACCGACCCGATGAATTTATATTTTGGACAAATATATTGATTGTCCAAGGTCCCGGAGCAATAAGGCCCATGGAAATAAGGCGCACAAAAAGAAATGTAATAAGGCCCAAAAAATGTGGGCCTTATTTCATAATGAAATAAAGCCCAAAAACAAAAAATGAAATATCGCCCAAAAGAAATGAAATATCGCCCATTTTAAAAAATGAAAAAATGAAAAATCGCCCAAATTTAATTTTACACATCCATAATGAACAATAATAAAAAAAAATTGGTGATTGAAAGTGATTTGCCATTATGTATATATTTTTTCTGAATTTTTTACAATTCGCCTACAAAAAGGACAGAATTATATAGATGGAGGACGAAATTTGAATAAATTATCATCAATAAATTTTAATAGATGTAAATATGCTTCTTCTGTTTTATTTTCCATTAATATATAAAAAAACGGATAGACCTAAAAATAGAAAAAAAATAGAAAATTTTTTTTAATATGATACTACGATAAGCGCGGTTGCACTGCGGAAGAACGTGCGGCGCGCGTCCGCGGCCGGGCGGCGCACGCCCGCGTACCCCCTAAATGTTGTTTGTCTAATTTAAATTTTAACACTTACATGTATCATATTAAAATTTTTTTTCTATTTTTAGGTCTATCCGTTTTTCTATATACATATTAATGGAAAATAAAACAGAAGAAGAAGCATATTACCATGGTTAATACCCTCATTAAAGTTACAATGCTACTAAATTTCAAAACTTAATTATAATTTATCAATTAAAATTAATTTTAAATAATTACAGTTTCTACAAACGAAACTAATTTCATTGTTATTATTAGCATAGTAACTTCTTCAATAGAAATTATTAGTTGTATAACAATTTAATTTGTAATTATTGGCTTTTTAAGCATCTCGGGCGATAATTCTCACATAGTAGGGTATTATTGCCGAATGTGAGTTATGGCTCACCGAAAACAATTCGGGCCTTAATACTCACTCTTAAGGGAATTAACGCCCGTAATGCCCTGCACCGATTTGCCCTTTTCCAAAAATCTGCAAAACAAAAAAATATATTACGCCCTTTTCCAAAGACTACGGAAGTATTTGGAAAAGGGCGGAACATAATAACTTTCTTTTGCAGATTTTTGGAAAACTGCAAATCAAATCAAAACTCATATTTATGGGCGATATTTCATTTCAACAAATATGGGTCTTATTTCATTATGAAATAAAGCCCACTAAAATTAAATGAAATATTACCCAAAGAAAATGAAATAGGGCCCAAAATTTGGGCTTTATTTCATTATGAAATAAAGCCCACATTTGTATGGTGATTTTTTGGGCCTTATTTCATTTTTTTTGTGGGCCTTATTTCCATGGGCCTTATTTCAACTTCAACTTCTACCTCTAAAAAAGCATCAGAAAGATCAATATGACTAAAAACTGTACCTTTTGACAGCTTTGCAAATATATTTCCCGGTAAAGGCAGTGGATAATGCTGTGATATATTTGTTGTGTAATCTTACCGTGGTCAATAATTCTAAAAATCTTCCAACTTTCACTATTTAGAATAAAAACACAACCGTTTTAGCCCGGAAATACTTATTTTTATTATTAATTAAAGTTTCAATTTTAAATTAACAAATATACTTATACTTTTATTCTAAGTTTTTTTGTAGATTAAACAATCTTGAGATGGAATTGATGGACAAAGAAATAGCGGTCGTAACATCTGAGATGGAATTGATGGACAAAGAAATAGCGGTCGTAACATCACATTTCGAATTTATCAGGGATGTTACAGGTAATCTAACAGAAAGAGTGGTAGAGATAGATAATAGACTAAATGGTTTAGAGGAAAAACTGTAATTGAATTTAGAAAATATAGAAACCCATGTCGCTGAATTATGGGCTGAAATCGGACAAAACAGATTAATAATTTATGTATTAGCAGAACTAGATTGTATGGCCAGCTGTTAGAGCAAGAGGAGATTATAACAGCACTACAACAACATAAAATACATCCTTTGATAATAGACTCCCGTTTGTTAATAGCAGTCATACAAAATATGACAGGAGAAAAGCGTCATTCTTATTTATATTCAGCAGTGGTAATAAATCAACTTGCCTCAATAGATTTATTCTACTGGGGAAGAGAAATTTGTATAAGGGTGACTATTTCTGTATTGCAGAAAGATATTTGAAATTTGTAAGCAAATGCACCCTAAAATCCTGGTACCCACACCAAATCATTGTCTACTGAAGAATTTCCAACTACAACATGATAGTATGGATGATACAAATTGTAATCATAATAGCATAAAGGAGGTGGAAAATATTGTTATTCCATTACAAGCACTTAACTCATGGTTATACATCTTCGCAATTCCGCATGAGCTTACCGGGTTTTGCAATCCACATACATATAAATGGGAATTAAAAGGCACTGGGATCGTAAACTGAAAGACAAAATGTACATTTATAATAGGAAATTTAGAATTACCATACCACGAACGAAAAGAAAAACATATTTCAATAGCAGGGGGCTATATATTTGGGAATTTGACTCAGTTCGACCAAAACGTAACAAATACTTTAGAATTAGACATGGACGTGCAAACGAAAGGGATAATACGGCCACTGGGACCAGAAGAATTGAAGAGAGAATTTAACAGACGTGGGGAACCGTTAAAACTATTAAAAGAAAGTATTCAAAGGGAAAAGAAGCGACAAGAAACAATTAATAATTTACGGAGTTCAACAATGCCAAATTCGATAGTAGTAGGGATTTTAGTAGGTATTGTAGTTATCTACATAATTGTGCGAGTGACAAGGAAATGTAAAAAAGGTAACAAAAAATGTACAACCAAAACAAGTAAGGGGAATAGCGAGAGAGAGAAACGGGAGGGTAGATTAAATAGGCGAAGAAACAAAGAAACCATACTGTATGATACGAACCGTGAGCCAGTAACCACGAAAAAAGTTCATGTAAGACCAACTGATACACCTCCTAGTCCACCTATCCAAGCAACTTCAGAACTACCCTACCTATCCCAATCATCGCCTAGTCCTACATCCGTAAGTCCAACTGCAACTCCTTATACCCTATCTTTTCGATAAACACTATAATATTACAACAAATTTATATTACAAAATCTTACACTATCTACATATGTATATTAAATTACATGTACTAAATTTACACTAAATACACTAAATTTAATTATGTAATTACAAGTCCATATTATACTATTTACACAAAATTGTTTGAAAATGTTATACTTTTCGAATTAAATAAAACTATAAAAAAAAAAAAAAAAATTAGAAGTTTCTTAATTATTGTGTTTACAAAAAAAAAATTCTGTTTTTCGTCAATTAATTAAATAATAATAAGAAATTGCAGTATCAAAAAATATATGTATTAGTAATAACTGTCAAAAATATAATTTTCATAATAAATATTAATTCAATGTTTAAATGATAAAAAAAAAACAAATTTTAGTCACACAATTTTTATACTCAATGTTAAATTTTATTTTCTATCAAATGTAACAAATTATAAAAAAAAATTTTAAACGTAAAATAAAAAAGAAATGTTATTACTCATTTAAAATACATGGCTTAAAATGGTCTATTTGTCAAGTTCAGAAATTAATATTAAATATAAATAATAAAATTTTTATTTTTTCTATAGAATAAATTGTTTAAAGTTTAAACAACCAGCACGAACTATACGAGTACCCCATAACTGAAAAAGACCAATTCTTCAAATTGGCCTTTTTCTTCGGGAAATGAAAGGAATGTAGTGTAAAACTCAAATCACCCTGTTATTCTATTTCATTTCAAAATAAAATTATTAAATTTAAATTCAATAAAATTATTTAAAATGCATCGATGTTAAAATAAAAATAAGAAAATTGCTAAATTATCATTTTCGGTTAAAATTAAAATTATTTAAACGCATTAATAATTTATTACAAAAAAAATCAAAAATAAAATTGCTGAATTAGCATTTCTGCTAATTAAACTTAATTTTTATTTAAAGTTATTGTCCGCAAATATGAGACCTTGAATTTATTTTTAATAGTTTTAATAAAAAATAAATTCAAAGGGCACGTTTGCAAACAGGTGATGAGAGTTTTACACAAAAAGTTTCGAAAAAAAAGAGTTGGTTGGAAAAGCGTTCGGGTTCGTGGTGGTTGGTTTTAGCAGTAAAATTAAGAAAGTAAAGTAAAAATAATATACTAAGTATTTAAAATTAAGATTGTATGGTGATTTTTTGGGCCTTATTTCATTTTTTTTTGTGGGCCTTATTTCCATGGGCCTTATTTCAACTTCAACTTCTACCTCTAAAAAAGCATCAGAAGATCAATATGACTAAAAACTGTACCTTTTGACAGCTTTGCAAATATATTTCCCGGTAAAGGCAGTGGATAATGGTGTGATATATTTGTTGTGTAATCTTACCGTGGTCAATAATTCTAAAAATCTTCCAACTTTCACTATTTAGAATAAAAACACAACCGTTTTAACCCAGAAATACTTATTTTTATTATTAATTAAAGTTTCAATTTTAAATTAACAAATATACTTATACTTTTATTCTAGGTTTTTTTGTAGATAAAACAATCTTAATTTAAAATACTTAGTATATTATTTTTACTTTACTTTCTTAATTTTGCTGCTAAAACCAACCACCACGAACGCGAACCCTTTTCCAACCAACTCTTTTTTTTCGAAACTTTTTGTGTAAAACTCTCATCACCTGTTTGCAAACGTGCCCTTTGAATTTATTTTTTATTAAAACTATTAAAAATAAATTCAAGGTCTCATATTTGCGGACAATAACTTTAAATAAAAATTAAGTTTAATTAGCAGAAATGCTAATTAAGCAATTTTATTTTTGATTTTTTTCTTATTTTTATTTTAACATCGATGCATTTTAAATAAATTTATTGAATTTAAATTTAATAATTTTATTTTGAAATGAAATAAAATAACAGGGTGATTTGAGTTTTACACTACATTCCTTTCATTTCCCGAAGAAAAAGGCCAATTTGAAGAATTGGTCTTTTTCAGTTATGGGGTACTCGTATAGTTCGTGCTGGTTGTTTAAACTTTAAACAATTTATTCTATAGAAAAAATAAAAAATTTATTATTTATATTTAATATTAATTTCTTAACTTGACAAATAGACCATTTTAAGCCATGTATTTTAAATGAGTAATAACATTTCTTTTTTATTGTACGTTTAAATTTTTTTTTTATAATTTGTTACATTTGATAGAAAATAAAATTTAACATTGAGTATAAAAATTGTGTGACTAAAATTTTTTTTTTTTTATCATTTAAACATTGAATTAATATTTATTATGAAAATTATATTTTTGACAGTTATTACTAATACATATATTTTTTGATACTGCAATTTATTATTATTATTTAATTAATTGACGAAAAACAGAATTTTTTTTTGTAAACACAATAATTAAGAAACTTCTAATTTTTTTTTTTTTTTATAGTTTTATTTAATTCGAAAAGTATAACATTTTCAAACAATTTTGTGTAAATAGTATAATATGGACTTGTAATTACATAATTAAATTTAGTGTATTTAGTGTAAATTTAGTACATGTAATTTAATATACATATGTAGATAGTGTAAGATTTTGTAATATAAATTTGTTGTAATATTATAGTGTTTATCGAAAAGATAGGGTATAAGGAGTTGCAGTTGGACTTACGGATGTAGGACTAGGCGATGATTGGGATAGGTAGGGTAGTTCTGAAGTTGCTTGGATAGGTGGACTAGGAGGTGTATCAGTTGGTCTTACATGAACTTTTTTCGTGGTTACTGGCTCACGGTTCGTATCATACAGTATGGTTTCTTTGTTTCTTCGCCTATTTAATCTACCCTCCCGTTTCTCTCTCTCGCTATTCCCCTTACTTGTCTCGGTTGTACATTTTTTGTTATCTTTTTTACATTTCCTTGTCACTCGCACAATTATGTAGATAACTACAATACCTACTAAAATCCCTACTACTATGAATTTGGAATTGTTGAACTCCGTAAATTATTGATTGTTTCTTGTCGCTTATTTTCCCTTTGAATAGTTTTACGGGCCCTTTTTCACTACCCTCCTTTTCCAGAACCTCCCGTCGACCGAGTTTTCGATACGATCGGGTAAGAGGATAACTCATTTGTTCCGCCACATCCAGGTTCCACCAAGCATGAGGCTGTGTTTTTCCCCAACCGACCACTCGCCGGGCAATGGTTTCCCATACACAGCAAGCGGACCGTCAGACCCACAACATCCACCTGGTACCCTGGACATCGGAGATAATGATATTATCCAGTAGTAGGATAAGGTCATAGCATTCCACACCATCTGGATACCACCAAAAACAGCTGGTAGTCATAGGTCCAGTGCACTACTCATTAGTATTGTCCAGTTTCCTGGATAACCATAAGCATCACACAGGACCCGCAACCATCCTCATCATTTGGCACCCCAGACATCAGAGTCAATAACCTCATCCTATTTAATATGCTCATAGTCATAGGTCCAGTGCACCACTCATTAGTATTGTCCAGTTCCCTGGATAACCATAAGCAACACACGAGACCCGCAACTATCCTCATCATTTGGCATCCCCGACTTCGGAGTCAATAACCTCATCCTATTTAATAGGGAGGTAGTAACTTTAAGAATAGGAAATCGTTATTCCACTACCGCTAGGTAATGCGCGATCTCCACCATGCTTTTGTAGGGCATGTTTCTTAAATCCTCAATGACCACGCATTCCCGACCAAGAACTCTTTTCCTAGTCCCTGCAAGTGCGGGACACTCACACAGTATATGTGCGGCATCTCCAACATCTTCCAAGCATAGGCTGCATGTGTCATCCTTTATGATACCCATTTTGCGCAAATGGTACTCGAAGTGACCATGTCCCGTGACGACCCAGGTAAGTCTGCGAAGTTTGCTCCTAGATCAATCAAGCAACCATCCGGGTCCTCTCGCTGAAGGATTTTTGACTGCCATTTTCGACTGTCTGCATCCCCCAGTGACATGCCACCTTCTCCAATGTTGGTTATTGCTCCACTCATCCATCAGTTTCCTAATAGATGAGTGCGCAATTCCAACATATGGCTCAGGTCCTGAGAAAGGCATTCCGGCCGCGCTTTTTGCCAGCTGGTCTGTTCTCTCATTACCCTGTATTCCAGTGTGTCCTTTAACCCATGCAATAGTGAGATTGTTAATCTCAGCACATGCATTCAGTATCCGAATACACGCCTCACCCAGACGCGACGATACGTCCGTACTTCTCATCATCTTGATAACCGCCTGATTATCAAGTGCGATAAGAATACCCGTCGATCAGCCAGCACATCAAGAGCTCTTGAAAGAGAGCCTGAAAGACGGTTGTATACTTGCCCAGGGATATGGACTCCTCTACTGCCAATTCTTCTGAGAAGACGCCGGCACCAGAGAGTTCATCTTTGCGAGAGCCATCCACATACATAGTGATCTCAATATCACTCATATCTGGATGCTCCCCATTGCCAATAAGTGTCTTGTGAAATCTATCCACAAGCCTACTTTTTGTCTTCCCATCACCTGGCATATTCCTAATCTGATTTTTCATCTGAATGAGGATCCTCCTATGCCCCGTAATGTTCCCGGTGCGACACCATGTGCCGTCACGTTCCATTCGCAGCGCCGTTAGACCCGCCACCTTCTTGACATAAATGTCAAGTGGAGTCAGAGATAACAGCACCTCCATAGCCGCGCTGGGTGTCGTGCGCATTGCACCTGTCATGCCTACGCACACCATCCTTTGCAGCTTTCCTAACTTATACTTCGTCGTCTTATGGTCTACACGGGTCCACCAGACAACTGCAGCATGAGTCAGTACAGGTCTTACCATCATGGTGTAGATCCAGTATAAGGCCTTTGGGGATATACCCCAGAATACTCTTCTACATTGCCAGAAGATTCTCCTATCCTTCTCAATCTTTTGCTCAAGGTGCGCTTTCCACGTGAGGGTACTATCTAGGATAACTCCTAGATACTTGACCTCGCTAGACACCTGAAGCTCCTGACCGAAAAGTGTAGGAGCATTATACGGCCCCAGAGTCTTTTAAGGCCATTTCTATTGCACCATGCTTCAACCACACGGAGCCCTCTCTGGGCGATCTCCGCAATAGTGCTTAGATATGGTCCTCTCACAATAATTACTATGTCATCAGCGTAACCAATAGTAGTTATGCCGTTTTCCCTCAACTCTCTCAGAAGCGAGTCTACAGTGATTTTCCAAACAAAAGGTGATAGTACACCTCCCTGAGGGCAGCCTCTACAGACCCTGCTCCTAACAGACTGTTGGCCAAACTGTACTGTAACGGCTCTGTTTCGCAGCATGAAGTTAATCCACTTACGAATAAGTGGATTAACTCCCCTGGGAACCAAAGCATCGTCTAACATACTAAAATTCACTTTGTCGAAGGCTCCTTCGATATCCATGAAGATGGACATCATTAGTTCCTTCGCATCCAGCGAACTCTCCACATGTCTAGTTAGATCGTGAAGCGCGGACTCCGTCGATCGACCCGCCCTATAGGCGTGTTGACTATCCTGGAGTGGTGTCTCACTAAGTGTTACTCTCTCTATCCAGTCAGCACAGACCTTTTCCATGGTTTTAAGCATGAAAGAGGTTAGGCTAATTGGTCTGAAAGACTTGCACACAGTGTAGTCAGTTTTCCCAGGCTTGGGTAGGAAGGCTACCCTTCCCTCCCTCCATGCCATGGGATTATAACCAGTTGCAAGGCAACCGATAAGTATCTCTCTTAGTCTTCCCTCAATTAGATCGTAGCCCCATTGAAGTAAGGCGGGAGAGATTCTGTCTGGTCCCGGAGATTTGAACGGCTGAAAAGAGAATACTGCCCATTTCAGCCTTTCCCTCGTCACTATGCTAGAAGCCATGATCCTGTCCCGCCTTCTTACCCTTTTTTCCAGGGTTGCCCAGCTAGACGCGCATACATAGCTTCCAGGAAAGTGAGTCTTTAGCATCTCCTTCGCAGTTTCCTCCAGGTGTTCTGTAAGCTCTCCCGAGGCAGTTTTCACCAACCCTAGAATTGCTTGAGGAACCTTGGATATGGTTCTCTGTAATTTACATATTTCCGGAATATCCGTCATACTAGTACAGAAGTTCCTCCACGATTCACGTTTCCGCTTTCGCAGGATACTCTTGAACTGTCTCTTTACGGCCTTATAATGGAGCCATGCATTAGGATCATCTCCACGCATCGCTCTGTTAAAGGCCGTCCTGACCTCTGACCTGCAGCGTTCAAGGTCATCCCCCACCATGGTGTGGAGTTGCCCTCTACTACTTGCACTTCAGGACAGGCCAGTAAGTAGGATTCTTTAATAGCTTTGGAAACAGTATTTACTGCAATTTCCACTTCCCCACAATTTCTTATGGGGCGCCATTCTCCCAGGCCCGTTAGTTTCTCCTCCAACACTGATCTGTATCTGGACACATCAGTGTTCCGAATATTCCTAACGGGCACGGAAGCGATCCTTCTCCTATTGTATTGGACTGTGAAGGTTAACGCGTTGTGGTCTGACATAGTAATGTCAGGGTTAACCTTCCAGTCTACTACTCTGTCCCGGATATCCATACTACATAGCGTGATATCTATCACCTCCTTCCTTCTGCTATTGAAGAAAGTGGGTGTATCACCTCTGTTTAGGATTTCTAGACGTCTACCAGCGATAAATTCTAAAATCTTTTCGCCCCTCGAATTTGTATCGCTACTGCCCCATACCATGTTGTGTGCGTTGGCATCACAGCCCAGTACAAGTTTCTCACCTTTTGATTCACAGTGCTCCACTAACCCATTCAGCTTTTGAGATACTGGTCCCTCTGGAGCATCATAGGGGAGGTAGGCGGAACACAGTGTGAAACTGCCTCCACCCGCCCCCACGCGTAGCACCGTAAGATCAGGTGAACTCAGTTGATGAAGGAACAGACACTTTATACCTTTCCTGATCAAGATGCATGCACGAGGCTTGTCTCCCGATCTGTCAAAGTACAAAGTTCCATTCTTAACCGATAGGCCCACGATCCTATTTTTAAAGAACCATGGCTCCTGTATCAGTGCAACATCAATCTGTTTTTCATCCCAGTGCCGGCATAGCATCGCAGATGCCGCCTTACTGTGATGCAAATTCAGTTGTTGGATGTGTTCAGTTGTTGGATATGCAAATTCAGTTGTTGGATGTCGCCTTCCTCTGACGCTGCTTCCTAGCCTTCCTAGCAAGTCGCTAGTGTTCCTCGCTAGCAGGGCTAGGTTCTTTTAATCTGCTCGCTCCCTCGTTCAAAGCAGCAATCACCTCGCCTACTTCCTTCAATGGCTCTGAGTTTTCACTCCTAGCCTCCTCCGTTAGCAAGCTCAGCGGTCGCTGCTCCTCCCTTGGGGGCATGCGGTTCTTGGCCTTTGGCTTCTTTAAAGGTGTTTGCTCCGGAGTCGTAGATTCCGAAGTTTTAACACCCCTAAGTCGCTTACTTAGCCTCTTCACCTCAGCATTCAGAGATTGAAAGACTCCAGGTTCCCCATTCTTTCCCCCTCCAAAGCTTCGGTCACTCCTTCCTCCTCCCCCGAAGAAGAAGATTCACTATCTGTATCCGAATACTCGGGCAGATAGTGCTCCCTCTCCCTCAGGTCCACTAGCAATGGTTGGCCATCCCCAGAATCCGAGGGGCTGACCTCCTCCGTAGAGAAGGGTGGATTTGTCACCGAAGTGAGCTTACCACCTGGGGTAGTCAATCCTTTGTTTTGACTCATTGCTTCGCTGAGCTCTGTTAGTTTCGGTTGCATCATTGACCAGTTGACCTTGACGACATGGTTGAACCTGCCAGAAATGTTTCCATTCCCGTCGCCTTCGCTCTCATGGTCTCTGCATCCTACTACAAGCCCCCTAACCACGACAAGGTAGAGCCCAAGGGGGAATACTTTCTTTTAATAGTTTTAACGGTTCCCCACGTCTGTTAAATAGTTGTAACGGTTCCCCACGTCTGTTAAAACGTGAATTTCTTTTAATAGTTTTAACGGTTCCCCACGACTGTTAAATTCTCTCTTTAATTCTTCTGGTCCCAGTGGCCGTATTATCCCTTTCGTTTGCACGTCCATGTCTAATTCTAAAGTATTTGTTACGTTTTGGTCGAACTGAGTCAAATTCCCAAATATATAGCCCCCTGCTATTGAAATATGTTTTTCTTTTCGTTCGTGGTATGGTAATTCTAGATTTCCTATTATAAATGTACATTTTGTCTTTAAGTTTACGATCCCAGTACCTTTTAATTCCCATTTATATGAATGTGGATTGCAAAACCCGGTAAGCTCATGCGGAATTGCGAAGATGTATAGCCACGAGTTAAGTGCTTGTAATGGAATAACAATATTTTCCACCTCCTTTATGATATTATGATTACAATTTGTATCATCCATACTATCATGTTGTTGGTGGAAATTCTTCAGTAGACAATGATTTGGTGTGGGTACCAGGATTTTAGGGTGCATTTGCTTACAAATTTCAAATATCTCATTTTTTTCATTATTTAGTTGTTTACAAGCGGTTGCGAACTGCGAATATTGTGAAATGTACAAAATGGTTTGCTGAGTTGTTAGCCAAGAAATCCCATTCGGTTTGTTGCACCACTTGTTGACCATTAGACAGAGTTTTAGGTAACGTATAAATTTTATATAACGTGAATTCATCTTTCTGCAATACAGAAATGGTCACCCTTATACAAATTTCTCTTCCCCAGTAGGATAAATCTATTGAGGCAAGTTGATTTATTACCACTGCTGAATATAAATAAGAATGACGCTTTTCTCCTGTCATATTTTGTATGACTTCTATTAACAAACGGGAGTCTATTATCAAAGGATGTATTTTATGTTGTTGTAGTGCTGTTATAATCTCCTCTTGCTCTAACAGCTGGCCATACAATCTTTCTAGTTCTGCTAATACATAAATTATTAATCTGTTTTGTCCAATTTCGGCCCATAATTCAGCGACATGGGTTTCTATATTTTCTAAATTCAATTACAGTTTTTCCTCTAAACCATTTAGTCTATTATCTATCTCTACCACTCTTTCTGTTAGATTACCTGTAACATCCCTGATAAATTCGAAATTTGATGTTACGACCGCTATTTCTTTGTCCATCAATTCCATCATTTTCTCATCATTACCCTTTAATTTTTCCAATGCATTATAAATTTTTTCTGAATCTGCATCATCCATTGTACCAAATAACCATTTCGATACGCTCCCTATTACATTTATCGCTCCTCTTTTTTATCTTTGGAAAAAGTTATTTGCTCCTCGCGTTACCTTACGAATTCTTTCCATCCATAAATTTAACTCTTTTAACAGCGTGTCGCAACTTCGCTGTTCCCACTTATTTACCTGATTGCAACTATCATGCATTTTATACTTTATTGAGCTTAAAAACTCTTCTACTTCATCTATTGAGGTAATCTGTATTTTCGCATATATTTGTAAACTATCCTTGTACTCTATCATTCTACCTATTTTTTCAAACAATACTTCTGAATCCCTTATTTTTATATTCTCTATTGGTTCTGAAGTTAAACTGAAGTTAAATACCACACTAAAACCCACATCCAAATCATTTTATTACCTAGAAAAAATAAATTAGTTTTATTAATTAAATTAACTTTTTTGTTTAGGAATTTATTTCCTCCTTTTTAGGATTCTTAGAAACTTATTTTTCTAACTTAATTATTTATTAATGATTAAAATAATATATTAATTACTATAAAAAAATTATAAAAGTATGGTATAATAAAAAAAGTTAGGGAATGATTAAAAAAATAGGATACTTTAAAGGAAATAGGGTATGGCAACTATTATTCGGTACCAAAAAAAATTATTTTTATTTATTTTTTACTCGCTCCATTTTTTGATCCTGTTATTGTGGACCCTTCGTTTCTTATTGCCTATTTTAATTACAGTGTTGAGTTGACTTGGGACTTCAATGACATCATAAGGTCCTAGCCAGCCTAAACTCAACTTATGTGCCTTGTTTGCATTAATTAGCAGGACTTTATCTCCTATTTTGTAAGGCTCATTTGTGCTTTTTTCATCGTAATATTTTTTTGACTTCAGTTTATTCATTTTTAAATTTTCTCGTGCAATTTTATGAATGTATTGTAATTTATACTTTATCTGGGCACATAAGTCGTCGTGGTTGTATACAGGCTCTGGTTTTCGTTCTAGCCTACTAGGCAGTGGTGCACAAAACCCATACAATACAAAAAGTGGTGACAATTTGATTCACGGACAATTCGTAGAAAACCAATTAGTAGAAAACCAATTGGTAGGGAAAAAATGGTCGGAGGGTATTTGAGGGTATTCGAATTTTTCACACAAATTGTTATAGTTACTTACTTATTTAATATTTTTTGGAAAAGGCATAATTTTTTTTATTTTCCGGGTAATTATTTTCCATTATTTATTTTTCTATGATTTTTTTCTACGAATTGTCCGGATACCGAAGCGAATAGATTTATAGTTTTCAAGGAACTATTTCATTATACAAAGCCTATTTTGACATGTAATAAAACTAATTTGAAAAACTTTTGATTTTTGAAAGTACTATATTTAACTATAAACCGGGAAATGCGATATATAAGTAGAAAACCTAATCTATTCAAATATAATTGAGTTTGTATGCCTTAAATTATGATCCTATTTTTGGCATAACATTTTACATAAATGAATTCTTATCATACGTTTATGAAATTATCAAGCTTATTTATATTAAAATCATTAATTTTATATTGTTTTTCTATAAATCATAATATACGAATATTATAAAACATACATATTAGGGTTTGCAATCCCGGGATCCCGAAATCCCGGTATATTTTACAATCCCGAAATACCGGGATTTGAAATAACTAATCCCGGTATTTTATATTCTGCTCAAAATTATATTTTTTAAATGAATTTTTTTTTGCATCACAATTTTCTAAGAATTTTATTCTGAAAAATGTTTTTTTGCTATTTTTTACGCATTTGAGTTTGATTCTGAAATTTTTTTTTTTTGTTAAGGAATTCGTGGAATTTTTCGTGGAATTTTTTTCTATTTGCTTCTAAACAATAATTCAATTTTCAATTGTAGTTAATTATATTTTTTAAATGGTTTGAAACTTTAAATAGTTTGAAAGTAAATTTTTGCAAATTTTAAATTAAATAAAAAGTAAAAATCTTTAAAAAAAACTACAAAACAAATTATAAATTAAATAAAAAGTATTAAAAAATAGTAATATTGTAGTGAGTATATAAAACAATAGCCTGTTATTTTAAAATACGGTTTTTAAATTTTTCAACATTTTGGGTTAGAAAATAACATGTCTGACAACTACAAGGACTATTCAACAAAAAGTAGATCTGAAATATGGAAACATTTCTTAAGAGATGAAAAAGGTCAAACAGCGATGTGTAAGCTGACTTATTGCAAGAAGATATTGAAAATTGGTGGTGGTTCAACTAAAGGTCTCTATACACACTTATTTTCGGCTCGTAAAACTAAAGTCGCAAGCGCTTCTACTTCTGCCCAGGGAAATTCATCAGAAAATCCACCAAACAAAAAGACAAAAAAACTGATTAATTATTTTTCAATTGTGGATAGTGAAGAAAAATCACTGGATGCCACTCTTGCACGCTTAACGGCTCTTGACGGAATTTCGTTCAATGTTATAAGCTGTTCGTCTGATTTACGTTCAGGTCTGAATTATTTGGGATTCACAAATCTACCAACGTCAGCTAATACATTGCGCAAAATTGTATTAGACTATAGCAAAAAAATTAGGACCGCAATAATCAGTGAAATTTCTGATAGAAAAAGTAATGCACATATTGTAGGAGAAAGATTTTCATTATCTTTTGATGAATGGACCTCTTTACGAAATCGTCGCTACATAAATGTTAATGTGCACGGACAAATTTCTGCATTCTGGAGTTTAGGCTTGGTTAGAATAAGTGGCACAATGCCGGCGGAAAAGTGTATTGAATTAATGGAGGAAAAACTATCAAAACATAAACTTGACTTATATACCGATATTGTGTCTATTATGACAGATGGAGCAAGTGTTATGAAAAAAGTGGGAAGACTATTATCTGTAAATCAGCAATTATGTTTTGCTCATGGTGTGCAGCTGGCGGTTATTGATGTGCTCTATAAAAAATTAGAAATGGAAACAGATCAGCATTATAATGAAGAACGAAATTATTTCTCAGAAAGTGACTCATGCGACGATCTAGATATTTCTGACAACGAAGGATTATTTGACTCTATTCATAGGTATGAAGTAAACTGTTGTGCGATAACTGAGATAAGTATTGGTCAACTGATCAATAAGATACGAAAAATTATATCACTCTTCAGACGATCACCAATCAAAAATGATATCTTACAGCAATATGTTAGCGCAGAATTTGGGAAAGAGCTAATCTTGTTAAGAGACTGTAAGACCAGGTGGAGCAGTCTATTGTTAATGCTTGAACGCTTCTACTTATTAAAAAATTGCATACAAAAAGCATTAATAGATATAAATCCAGATAAATCACTAGAATTATCTTATGATGAAATACAAGTAGTTTCTGATATAATTACTGCTCTTGTACCAGTAAAAACAACTGTAGAAGCTCTGTGTCGTCGTGATGCTAATTTGTTTACAGCAGACATTGCCATAAATTTTATGTTAAAGAAACTTAAAAATGCAAATAGCCTTATAAGTCAAAATTATATGCAGCTCTCATTCTTCGTATGCAAGAACGCCGCACAGATCTAAGTGGAGTCTTACAATATCTTCATAATGGTAACAACAACGTTCAATCATAAATAGAGTTCGTCACAATTCCATCTTCAATTAAATGCCGTAAATTAATTGTAGAGTTGCTTGAAAGACTAAACGCTTCAAATCCTACTGCATTACTAACAGCTCATACATCCAGTTTTTCTATTTTAAATGAGGAAGAAGTGGAAATTGTTTCAGATTCTGATTCAATAACTGAATCTGTGTGTACAGAAAAACCATTAAGTGTAGAAGAAGAACTGAATAACGCCATTAAAGAAGGACATGCACCGATGTTGCCTATTCGATGTGAGTCACTGTCATCAAAAATTCAAAAAGAGATGTCTCTGTTTGAAAATGGAGGCAGTCGTGGTGACTATTTGCAAAGAGCATATTCTTATTTAATGACTGTAAAACCTACTAGTGTGGAAGCTGAACGGGCATTTTCTTCTGCAGAACTATTTGTTACCAAAATAAGAAGTCGTTTGAACGACGAAACATTAGACGAGCTGTGATTCCTAAAAACTTATTTTCAAAATAAAAAGTAAATGTATATTTTATCTTATTGTTCTTATTATTACCACAATGAATTAGTTTTTTTTAATAAATAATTATAAATTATTTTCAAAATAAAAAGTAAATATATATTTTGTCTAATTGTTCTTATTATTACCACAATGAATTAGTTTTTTAATAAATAATTATTCTTAAACATATAAAATTTTTTGTTGTAAATTTTTTTTATATATAATTAGCTACAATAATATGTAAATCTTTAATCCCGGGTTTCCCGGGATTTCCGGGATTGGTAAAATCCTATCCCGAAATCCCGGGATTGGAAATATAGCACGGGATTGCAAACCCTAATACATATCTCCGCAAATTGAAAGAGATAGAGGAAAATTTTGTTCTACTGGACCTACTATTTTTTTACTATCTATCTATGGTTTTAAAAATCTATCTTAGTAGATGTAGAAGTTTGTGTAAACGGACAGACGGACAGACAGAGTGAAACTAATACACACATTTCTTCCAATTTGGTTGGAAATGTGCTAAAAATGATAAATTTTTCAATTCAGTAGTATAAATTTAAGGTAATTATATTTTTTTAGATTCTTCCTATATTAATTCTAAGTTCATTAACCTGAAAAATTTTAAAAGTTCATCGACCTAAAAAATATAAATCTTCACATATTGAAAAAAAACTTTTTGCTTTGCTCATTACAAAAATTGAAAATTAGAATTTTTTACGAATAAAGAATATTTTCAAGGTCACGAATACCACCAAAATTATTCATTAAGATTACGTAATACTAATCGATGGTGCTGCCTCTATAATTTTCTAATCTCGGCGCAACAACTCAAAAAATGCCTTGATTGGACAACTATAAGATATATAAACAATGGTAATATTATAGTAAATATTTTTTTAAAATAAAATTTCAAATACTTTTGCCCTTCTTCCGACAGTCGTGTCGTTTTTAACGCCGTAAAATAATTTCGTTTCGAATCGACTAAAAAACTGTATTCTCAGAGGCGTACGAAACGACTCATTTATTCGTTAATATTATTTATTTCCAATAGATGGCTTTAAAGATTTTTTTTACTATATTTCTTTTTTTATATTTTATTTATATTTGTTTTGACTTTCAATGATTTGATTTTTTTAAATTTTTTTAACAAATAAATTCAAGTCGTACGCCTCCAAGAATACTAGATTTTGTGGCTGTTTCGTATGGAATTTGAAAATAGTGTGGATATAATCTTACGCCAGCAAATACGACTGTCGGAATAGGCCCCTTTATTCTACGAAAAGTATTTGATTTACAAATGTTCAAATACGAGTATATTACTTGAATTTTTATTTCAAATACTTTTTTAAAATAAAGTGTTTGACATTTATCCTGAAATACTTGGGACATAAATTAATTATCTTATTTTAACATCTCAAATACAAATAAAATATTTGATTATTTAGTACACAAATACTTACTTCAATATTGCCATATTTCTGTAGGAGGAATTACGAATAAAAACATATGACCTCAAAACGGCTTTTATTTAATAATATACATTTAATTTAATAATTTAATAATATACATTTTATAAAATAAATTTACATTTTACGAAATAGATCTTCTGTATCATTATCAATAACGCTACTAATAATTATGATTTCTTTACTTTTATGTACAAAAATTACATCGCTATCTCTATCTGAAATTAAATTAAAAATTATAACTCATATTATCATTAAGTAATATCCATACACTATTTTCAAATTCCACACAATAAGTATAAGTAAATTTAAACAAAAAAATAAGTAAATTTAAACAAAAAAAAAACACAACGAAAACAAAGTCTTTTTTTAAACACGTCAGTATAAATTTTTAATTTTCTTTTATTACAATTTTTTTTTTGTTTTGTCTTATACTTAATTATTTAATTTAACATCTGATTTTTAAGTGCAACATCTGATTTTTGACTGACCACTATACCTTGACAACAGCAATATATATACCTTTTTTTATTCTTTAATAATAGAGTTTCTCATTTATAATATTTAGAACAAATTATATTAATGACGTCATATTGCAATTTTTAGAACAAAACTCTACATAGTATTCAAATATGATAAAGTATATGTTAATCGATTTCGTGGTAACGTATTTAGTGCTTAAAAAATACTTAATTAATTTTTCAATATAATTAATAAAATTGGTATATTTGTACCTGCGAAATCTAGTTAAAAAAAAGTGCGTTTGAGTTTTATATAAAAAAAGTCGAAAAGTGAGTTTGAATTTTAATATAACAAAAACGTGTCTGAGTTTTAATATAAAAATGTAAAATTAATAATGTACTTTTTTAGTTTTTGAAAATGAATGAAAATTCATACAACCCTCCATTGAGTTTTCCGAAAAATACGGAAAAATACGGATACGGACGATACTGATAGTGATGATGAGTACAATAGAAGGAGCAATTTATCTAATGCCAAAAAACGAAAATTTAGCAATAAAGGTGAAAGTGGAACGACAGCTAAAAGAATAATGCTGGAAAATCCGATTGAAAATGATGTAATTGTGGAAAATGAAAATCAAAGCATGTCTATATGTTCAATTCTGGATGGAAAGTTCTATAACATTGTAGAAGTGAAAGAAGTAAGACATTATGTATTTTTTGAGAATTATGTATATAGTTAAAGGTTAAATTTAATAATATTAACAGTTACTAATGCCCTAATTCGGACAGTTGTGTCGTATTTAACGCCGTAAAATAATTTCGTTTCGTACCGACTAAAAAAATGTATCTCAGACGCGTACGAAACGACTGATTTATTCGTTAATATTATTTATTTCCAATAGATGGCTTTAATGATTTTTTTTTACTATATTTAATTTTTTATATTTTATTTATAGATTGCGCCAACGAAAATGTTCCCGGTAGGGGCAGATACTATACTTTCAGTATAAATTTTGACAGCTTAAGCTATTTTAATACTTTTTATTAGTTTCTACTTTTTATCACCATGGACGATGACGAAAATAATAATATTATTGGTAAATTAAATGTTTTGAGTACGAACAGAAGTTTTTATTAAAACTTCTCCTAATTTTGTAAAAGAAATATGATTTATTAAGCAAGAATTTAGCTTTTTAGTGTTACTGTTACCTGTTTTTTTCACAGTATTACCTGACCCTTAGCAATCGCAATCTTTGAAATGTTTATTACAAACTACGGAAGCTAAACTTGGTTGTTTTCCAGTCCTAATAGCTGTAATTCACTGTTTTTTTATCACGAGGAAATCTGTGAAATTTAATTTTCGTATTAGCTGCATATAAACTTAAACATTGCGGAGCACAACAGTAACTAGGCATTTTTCAAACTAATACACTTTATTGTTTTAACTTTTTTTTTAAATATGTATGTATTAAGCACGTTAAGTATTTTTAATTAATTATTTTTTACTACGACTTTTATATGAAAATATAATCAATTTCAGACTTTATCCTGAAAGTATAGTATTCGCCATCTGATGGAAAAAAACTTGGCGCGATATAGTTGATTTGACGTTTAATGATTTGATTTTTTTTTTAATTATTTTTTCAATGATTCAATGATTTGATTTTTTTTAATATTTTTTTTAATAATTTTTATTTATACTTGATATTAATAATGAAATACTACATTTTCGTTCTAGTCAATTATTGTCGTAAGCAATTTAGTACTCACTATAAGTACTAAATTGCTTACGTTAATAATTATAGTTTTTTGACAAATAAATTCAAGTCGTACGCCTTGAAGAATACTAGATTTTGTGCCTGTTTCGTATCAATATAACTAATTTCGTATTGATACGAGGATACGACTCTCGTGATACAAAATTTTTGTAGTCGTATCTTACGCCAGTAAATACGACTGTCGGAATAGGGGTATAAATATAATATAGTTAACCTTTATATATATATATATATATATATATATGTATATATATCGTCGGCTGATTAACGCCCTCAATCAAAAATAATACTTACACCAAAAAAAATTAAAAGTGGACATGGTACAAAACAATTAGCAGCCGACGATATTGTTGCGACAACAAATATTATAAATACTATGAACTTTCTTCGTAGTGAAGAGCAATTACCTAGTATGTAATTGCCTACTGTTGACACAAATATCGATATGTTGAATTTGGTCAATATTTTTTGTTTTAATTGCTGCAAAGTACTGCAGCAATCCTCTTCTACCCATGAAAGAAGCGAATCAATTTGTGCCTCATTCAAAATTCTAGGTTTTATTCCTCCTCTTGCTAACATTTTGTCACGCCCTGATCGAATCCAATGAAACGCGGTCTTGTACTTGCAACGCCAATTAGTTTGCCAATACCTAAAGAAGTGCCCGAAGAAATTCAATCAGATAATATTCATTTATTAATGGCATATGATAGACAATATGCTTTGGATAATCATAACCATCTACCAGAACTGTGGCCTCTATTTGGTGGTTCTTTACATTAATTATGGTTTCATCATATACTGCTAATTTGGCTGCTTGCTTGACAATTGAATCTTTATCTAGTCCGATAGAAAATGTAAATGATTTAGCATTAAATAAAGGCAATGTAAAGTATGGGGCAAAAAAAAGTGGAAGTACACGAAATTTCTTTTTGGTATATAAATATATTTAATATCAAAGTTATTTTGGAAGGAGTATACGAGTATATATAATTTTTATTTAAATTTATTTAGAATACCAATGAAGCAGACACTGAAGCAGACACTGTTTCAGTTTATAAAATGATGAATGATTATATGACAAAGAATGATGGTTTATTAACAGACACGAATTTAGAGGGTGTTGAAAAGGTCGAAAGTGAAAATTATGCATTTCTAATGGAATCAACTTCAATTGAATATAATGTTGCCAGAAAATGTAATTTAACACAAATTGGTGGTTTACTTGATGAAAAAGGATATGGCATTGCAATGAGAAAAAAATTAAATATTTTGCTTTTAAAACAAAAACAAAATAAAAATCTATTACTCAAATATTATTTTTAACACATTTTAATTGTAATTTTTTCTTTTTAATTTAAAATTTCAAAAAAAAAAAGTTCTGTAATATTTAACTGATTTGTTTCATTTTTTAAATAAGAATTTGTATTTTTTATTCTATGTAATAATAACTCATAATGCATTAACAATTTGAAATACAATTCTTTTTTTTATATTATAAAAACGAATTTTAATGGTAATTGAATGTTTGTAAAGATAAAATAGATATTGTTCAATAACAGCATTTCGTATAAAAAATCGTATACAAATTTATAATTATTTTAAACTATGTAATGTTTTTTTAAATACATATTTAACATTATTTTTGAGTATTCTATTATTGATGCAAATTTTGTATTTTTATATAATTTAGTTGAAGATATTAAGAAATATTTATAATTACAAAATTTACTCCTGTCTTTCCGTTAAATATTACAGTTAAATTTATTCGGATTGATAATGATAATGAAAATTAAACGACAATATGTAATTAAATCTTCACGTGGTGTATAACGATGACAAATTGTAACTGTTGAATCCATACCTTTAGTAGTATCATTTTTACCATCTGTATGTAATAAAACAGCAATTGGCATACCAAAATTTTTTGATCGTATGCCAATTATAATTTTGATTATTTGTTTTATTTAAATTATATTTCTGTTGTTGTTTGTATTATTGTTACCCTTGATTGTTTATTATTTGTGCTTTGTAAAAAAATAAGAAAATTTTTTGTAAGAAAATTATCCTCCTCACCGCATACTGTCGTCTCATTTATTACTACATACATACATACATATTTCAATGGTAAGTTGTGTTATCTGCCGCAATCTCTAAAAACCTACCAAGTGATTTTTACCTAACATTCGCTAACTATGAAGTAAATTAACATCTTCTACGTTCCATACATGAAATTCCTGTTGTGGAAATTGCTGCAATTCGACGAATGTCGAAATGTTCTGAATTACATTTGATACTTTCTGAATTACATTTGATGCTTTCTGAATTACATTTGATACTTTCTGAATTAAGGCTCTGGCCCAATACAGCATGAAATGCCAGCATTTTTATGCCAGCATGAACATTTTTATTAAATACGTGTGTGCCTATGCAGTATGGCCTAATAAACATGCCAGCCTTTTTTTTCATGCCAACTTTAGCATTGAAAAATGTGATAAATGGAAGCATTGAAATAGTTCTTGTTGTAGCATTAAAAAAATTTGATATTTCATGCCGCATGCTAGCATTTAAAATTTTTTTTGTCATAATTGTTTTGAATTTAGTATTGAAATAATGGCAGAGTATTGCGAAAAAATAATTGAGTTCGTTAAAATAAAACAAAGTATATGGAATAAAAAAGATCCAGATTATAAAAGAACAAAATTTGGCAAGGCTTGTCTAGTGAGCTTAACGATATATGCAATTGAAACAATTTTTGTTATTTTCACAATTTTTCTTTTATTTACTTTCATTTTTTATTCATATATATTAAACTTATTATTGAAATGTCCTCTACAATACAACTCAAAAAAACCAAATGTCAAAAAAAAAAGTCAAAAGCAACATCAGCATTGGGCCACACCTTGCATTTAAATGTTCATGCTAGCATGTTTATGCCAGCATGAAAAATAAATGTTCATGCTGGCATAAACATGCTGGCATTTCATGCTGTATTGGGCCAGAGCCTTAACAGTTGACTAATCTGAATTACAATTGATACTTTCTGAATTACAGTTGACTAAACTGAATTACAATTGATACTTTCTGAATTACAGTTGACTAATCTGAATTACTTTTGATACTTTCTGAATTACAGTTGACTAAACTGAATTACAATTGATACTTTCTGAATTACAGTTGACTAATCTGAATTACAATTGATACTTTCTGAATTACAATTTACTAATCTGAATTACAATTGACGCTTTCTGAATTACAACTGGAAAAGGAGTAGATGGTTGTTTTAATGTAATCTATATTAAATATAATCCGTCCCCATTAATTCTCCTACCTAATATCACAATTTCCTCAAATATTTCAACAATAGCTTCGCTTATACAGCTTTCTAGCCATAATGTTTTAAAAAGACACGCAGCTACGAATTTTTTACCGCGCAGTTTGAAAATTTGGTATTAAAAAAAACAAAAAACCTTGGACGCGCTATTGCGAAACCGCGCAATTGAAAATAGCGATACTATTATGTGAGCTGTCAAGCAGTTTTTTTTTGTTTTCTTAAAATATAAAAAAATATTTTATAAAATAAATTTTGGAATTAGCATTATTACCTGATAAATATTTGTCGTGGAACTGTCCGTCCGCTATTGGTAATCAACATCCCGAGGAGGAAAAGAAATAATAATAATAAACTTGACTCTGGTCAAGTTTCCTCCATCGTAATATTATTATTATTCGGAGGTGGATGACAAACGTCAGTGTACAAAAAAATAAAAGGGTAGGAAAAGAAAATAAAATTTCCCTTTACAAACTATTCGCGCAGGCCATCTAGGCGAAAATCCGCCCTTCAGGAATTTTTTTTTTTTAATTCGGTTTGGCAGCCCGATTGTGAAAAAAAAACTGCATTACGGGAAAATGGTCAGGTTCGCAAAAATGAATTAGTGTATGCATATATTAATTCATTTTTTAGGCTAAACACTAATTTATCATACACTAATTCAGAGAGCCATAAGTTTGATTCGAATTTTTTTTCGTATAAAAATTACTTACTTATTCTTTTTAGAATATAGCAATATTTTTGCTTACAGGCCATCATCTAATTTTTGTTTACAGGCCATCTAGGCGAAAATCCACCCTTCAGGAAAAATTGTTTTTTTAATTCGGTTTGGCAGCCCGATTGTGAAAAAAAACTGCATTACGGGAAAATGGTCGCAGTCAAAATTGGGAATAAAGAGTGGCGTGATTTTTTTTTGGGTTGGGGAAGGAGATTTTTTTTCTCTGATCGAGAAGTCGGTTTTTGAAGCTTGTTGCGTGTAGACGCTTACGCGAATAATTTTTTTTGTGTGTGTTTTTTTTTATATTTGGTTTTTTTTGGAAAATTTTTATTTGAACGGAATTAATAATTTTGGCGTTGTTATATTAATAAAAATTAGTACGAATTTATTAAATTAAGTACAGGAAAATATTATTTTTTTTAAATTTTTCCGTAAAGTACTTAAGAAAACTAAATTCCTGTAATAAAAAAAAATAAAAATAATAAAACAAAACCACTCCGGCTCCGGCAAAATTTCAATATTCGGCAGGAAATCTGAAAAAAGAAAAGAAACCAAAAATCATCCTGGCAGAAAATACATTTCATTATCTATGTGCTTGTAATGATAATTCCCGTGAGCAGAGCAGTCGGTGGATGTTCCTGAGAGAATTCGTCGGTGGATGTTCCTGAGAGAAAAAAAAATTCTTTTTTTGGTGTAGCTGTTCGTTTAGCAGTATCAGTATCTATTACTATTTAAAATTAATGAAATTCTTAATATTTGAGCTGTGCCTATGGCCTGCAAAATTACCGAGATTTGCTTTTACCGGTAAACGGTAAATATTTTGAGTAGAAATCGGGTTACCGGTAATTTCCCGGGTTACCGGTAAAAAATGTATTCTCAGAGGCGTACGAAACGACAGATTTATTCGTTAATATTATTTATTTCCAATAGATGGCTTTAAAGATTTTTTTTACTTTATTTCATTTATTATATTTTATTTATACTTGATTTGACTTTCAATGATTTGATTTTTTTTTTTTTAATTTTTTTTTCAATGATTCAATGATTTGATTTTTTTTTCAATGATTCAATGATTTGATTTTTTTGCCCTTATTCCGACAGTCGTGTCGTATTTAACGCCGTAAAATAATTTCGTTTCGTACCGACTAAAAAAATGTATTCTCAGAGGCGTACGAAACGACAGATTTATTCGTTAATATTATTTATTTCCAATAGATGGCTTTAAAGATTTTTTTTTACTTTATTTCATTTTTTATATTTTATTTATACTTGATTTGACTTTCAATGATTTGATTTTTTTTTTTAAATTTTTTTTTCAATGATTCAATGATTTGATTTTTTTTGTAATATTTTATTTTTTATATTTTTTATTTATACTTGATATTAATAATAAAATACTACATTTTCGTTCTAGTCAATTGCAAAATTGCTTACGACAAAAATTATAGTTTTTTGACAAATAAATTCAAGTCGTACGCCTCCAAGAATACTAGATTTTGTGGCTGTTTCGTATCAATATGACTAATTTCGTATTGATACGACTCTCGTGATACAAAATTTTTGTAGTCGTATCTTACGCCAGCAAATACGACTGTCGGAATAAGGGCATAACATACATTAATTCAATATAAAAAAAGACAAAAAATATTTAGAAAAACATTTTTTTAAAATAATATTCAAAATATCTGTGCATTGAAATATGCTCGTAAGAAACAAATGGTGTCAATTGCCTTATCACTAAGACTGCTTCTTATTTTTGTGCATATTAACTCTGCTGATGAAAAGGCCCTCTCAGACTCTATACTCGTTGGCTTTATTGTCAAAAGATGGTTTTTACTTACATCTACATATTATTAATCGGTTTGATTACAATTGAAACAATAAAATTAAAAATAACAACCAATTATTTACAGAAATTATGTAAAATACAAGTAAGCCATAGTTAAAAATACATATCAAGCTATAAAAAATATATGAATGTAATAATTTTTAAAATTTATCGAAATTACCGGTAATTCCGGTAAAATTTACCGGTAATTTCGGTAATCGGTAAACCGGTTATAGGTAATGCAACCCCTAGGTGCCATAATTTTTTTTATTAATGAATTTATATCTAAAAGAAAAAAAAAATAATAGAATTGTCCAAATTAAAATTTAAAATGTTAGTGTAGCCTGCCATTTATAAAGAAAAAATTATTACTACTCGTTCGAAAATATTTGCATTGTTATTAAAATTTTAGTTAAATTGAAGGGAAGTAGAAAGAGAAAATTTTATGGTAAAAATCAATCTATCTTAGTTAATTAAATTAAACGTTCAAAATAAAAAAAAATTAACTTGAAATAAAAAATCGTGCTTGGAATTGATTGTAAGATTGTCTTTTTCTTCTTTTCAATTTAAGTTAGTATACATATAGAAAAAAAATAATATTAATTTTGATTTTTCATAGTGATTAACGTAACGTATTAATTTTTTTTTGAATTTTTTGCAATTATGAGTGTAATTGTGGAATTTTGGAATTTTTTTTTTTTAATTTTTGATAGTAGTATAGCATAAACTCGACCGGACTCCTTGACATGACATGGCTGCACCGGATGAAATAAAAAATGTATGTTCAAAATTGATTATTTTATAATTTTATAAATTTAAAATTCCAAGAATAATTCCAAGAATAACGTAATTGCTTGCATCATTGGTAGGATGAACAAAAAAATAAAGATAATATTTAATTTAAATTTTTATTAAGTTATTTGTTATATTGTTCAATCATAAAAAAAAAGAAAATTTTAATTAAATTTACAATTTTTAATAAATTCATTTTTTTTAACTATTCAATCATAAAAAAAATTAATTTGACCAAATTTATTAAATGCACTTTCTCAACTATTCAAACATAAAGATTAAATGTACGATTTTTTATTAAATTCAATTATTCCAATAATAAAACTAATTTGTAATGAATAAATGGCAGATTAATAGAACTTTTTAGTAGTTTTTTTGTTTATTGATTATATTAATTTAACATATCTATATAGGAGAAGAATTAATTCTTAAAATGAGCAGCTAAGCTTTTTTAGGAATTGTCGTCGACATGGAGCATTTTTCCTTCTTTGTCCTTTCCTTGTTGATTTGATCTGAATGTTGGATTGATTGGTGGACTTACGCCCCAAATGGCTGAGGACCTAGGACCCAAGAGGAAACCCAGTCAATCTTTAGAAATTCCAGTTTTGAAGAAAAAAAAATTTCGGTGTTGTTTTTTTGTGTTCAACGACTGTTGGTCACCCTAAACCTGGCGTCTACAGTACATTACTGGAAGTTTCACTTTAAAATATTTTCCTCTGAAATGTTAGCAGTAACCTGTCAAAGAGGAACCCGAACGACATTACGTTTTTATAAAATTATTGGAACTGGCAAGGCTGTAGGTGATGTTACCAGAACAAGTAATTCCTACATTGCCACAATTGGTGGCAACTTGGAGTTTTTTTTTGTTTTGTCATTAGTGGGTTCTCTCGTCGTCATGGGTTACACATGGCGATCAATATGGTTACAAGTGGCGCCCAAACATAAGGGATGCACCATTTGTTTTACAATTGGTGTCCAATACAATGTTGGCCCAAACTTGTTAATTGGCTCCAAACATCATGAGGAACAACACCAAATGTTTGCTGTAGAAAAAATTTTTTTTTTTTAAATTATTAGCTGAGTTTTTTTATTCCTACTCTGTACTACTCGACATAGGGTTTGCAATCCCGTGCTATATTTCCAATCCCGGGATTTCGGGATTGGATTTTACCAATCCCGGGAAACCCGGGATTAAAGATTTACATATTATTGTAGCTAATTATATATAAAAAAAATTTACTTACAAACAATTTAAAAATTTAACTGCAATTGAAAATAGCAAATAGAAAAAAAATTCACGAAAAATTTTGTTTACTTTTTATTTACTTTAAAATTTCCAAAAATTTACTTACAAACAATTTAAAGTTTTAACTGCAATTGAAAATTGAATTATTGTTTAGAAGCAAATAGAAAAAAATCCACGAAAAATTCCACGAATTTCTTAACAAAAAAAAAATTCAGAATCAAACTCAAATGCGTAAAAAAACAGCAAAAAAAAATTTTTCAGAATAAAATTCTTAGAAAATTGTGATGCAAAAAAAAATTCATTTAAAAAATATAATTTTGAGTAGAATATAAAATACCGGGATTAGTTATTTCAAATCAAACCCTCTCGACATAAACCAGCAAATTGCAAACCCTCTCGACGTAAAAGGAATAAAAAAACGGATTGCAAACCCTCTCGACATAAAAGGAATAAAAAAGCGATGTAGTGCAAGGGGAAAATATGATTTAGAATTGATTGAAAAAAATTTGCCCACTTTGATGATATTTTTTAAAAATCAAATTTTCAATATTCAAATATACGAAATGAAGTATCTTCTTGGCAAATTTATAGTTGCCATATTAAAATTTAATAATTTCCCAGTCCCATTAATTTCCCTTTTACTCTACATGTTGTACTGGATAATTATGTAGAGTAGCTACAACAACAACCATACAGATACTCTACTCGTTTAGTACAGAGTAGGAATAAAAAAACACAGCTATTGATTGTATATTGTATATACAAGTAGAAAAATTGACGGAGTAAATTAAATCAGAGTATACACTGCTATATATATATAGGTATATATATATATATATATATATATATAGCTGTGGCTGCTCTTATTATAAATTATTATTATAATAATTTTTTTTTGGGGACAATTTTTTTTTATGGACAATTTTTTTTTGTGGTTCCTATATTGAATTGGGAATCAGTGTTGATAGTATTCAGAGGAGGAAGAATACATTGATTCAAATATTGAATTACATATATATATTTTGATTGCATTTTTTTTGGTTCGTTCGGGTAATCATAAATTCCCTGGGACTTATAATTATTATTAATTTTTTTATTTAGAAAAAAAAAATTTTTTTCAACTAAATATATATATAATAAAAATACATTAGAGTATTAAGAAATTAAATAGTATCGTAAGAAAATAAATAGAAACACGTTCTAGTACAAAATTATTTTTGTGTTTATTATTATTTTTTTCCTGTCTCATTTTGTATTGGACAAATTATTTTCGTTTGAGGTAGCATCGGGCATATCGTGGTTAACCTTATCGCTTGGGGATAAATATTTTGCATTTCGCCGAACATGGATCCGTCATTGCTGGAAGAAAATGAATTATTATATGAGCTTGAAATTCGTAAATTAAATTTATTACCTGGTACGACCATTTCGAAAATTCCTAAAGTTCGAGCAAAATTAGCGGATGAGCGTCGTGCGCCCCAACAATTACCAATGGTGGTCATCGACGATCCGGGGGTTGAATCGGAGCGGTGCGAAGCTAAGGTGTACGCATATGAAGCGTTGGTCGGTAGTGCAGTTCGAGAACAAGATGAACATTTGTTGTCAGTGGTTGAATCCCGCAGTTTACATCTCTTAGATCGACTTAGACGATTGCGGAAGGCTAGTCCAACGTTATCTACGACGGTTAGAGGATTGGTTAATCGGTTGAATTGCATTTTTTAAAAAAATAAAGAATATACCTGTGAGGTACAGCGGGATATCGATCGATCGGATTTGGGATCTCCGGTTCCACAAGGTCTCGATGAATTGATTGGAGATGAAGAAGCTATTGCTCCGTTACCTACGAGTGAGAAGGTTGCTGCTGAAGCGGATCAGATAAAGAAATTATTAATAGAAAAAGAGCAAACAATTAATAAAAATATTTTACCGATTTCTTCGCTGGGTAATTTTCCGTCTGCAACTCCTTTAATTAATACCGGTGCATCTCAGCAGAAAAATTCGGATTCATCAGTCGCCAACAAATTGTCGTCGTTGCACCTGGGCAGTAAACACAGTTCATACAACACTTCGCCGAATTCCGTTCCTGCCAGTCATCGCCTGTGTTCCACAAAAATGGGAACAACTCGTAAGCCCTCCTCAGCTCCTGTAAATAAACATAAATTCGGTAATCAACATCAACAACATAGCGATCTTATACATTCTTACCGTCAATCTCAGCCTGCACGTACGCAAGAGCGATCCATGTGGTATCAACGTCAGCCGGTGGATCAAGACCCACGTTGGAAAGCCGAAATGTCCAGTATGATCATCGAACAACAGCGACAAATCCAAGAAATGCGAGATGTACTAGCAGCAGAGTCAGCGTCAGCTCGAATCCAAACTACAACCAGCTCCGCTACTGTGCCGCGTGCGTCGTCATCCAGATCCTTGCGTGGTGTGTTGCATTCTCAACAAAGCTCTCATCCTAGGATCGGACCTGCAAGTGAGATTGAAACAAGTGATGATGACGCAATGGAAATACGCAATGGAAATACGCTACTCACCGCAGGAATCCAGTGTCGAATTGGCGACTACATTTCGATGGTTCTGGTAGGGGTTTATCGTTGAAGGAATTCTTGTTCAGAGTCGAAAAGTTAGCACGGGGAGATAGGTATCCTGTCGAAAACCTGGTGTTGTCCATTAACCAGCTACTGAAAGACCGAGCAGAAATTTGGTATTGGCAATACATACGTAGAAATCCGCATACTACCTGGAAACAGTTACGACGAGGATGCAGATGTGAAAAGGATGATGGAAAGTAGGAAACAACGAGCAAGTGAAAAATTTTCGGATTATCGTGTGGATATGGAAGGGTTGAGGCTACGGTTAAATAAGGAAATATCGGATGATGATTTTTTGAATAGAGTTTACTTCAACCTGTATCCGGGTTATAAAAAGGCGATGATCCTCGAAGATATTGTTACCATGAGCCAATTGGACAAACTGTGTAAAGGATTGGAAAGGAAATGGAAGGAAGTAGGAGAAACAGCTGAGGATCAGGTGCGATCTCGTCGAACATATGTCCACGAGTTAGATGCGCCGAAACATCCAGAGGTTGAGGAGGCTAATAACATCATTCCTCCAGTTGCGGCATCGGTCTCATGCTTCAATTCTGTCGTTGGTCCTAATCAATTATATTCCGTACAGCAAAAGTCATTCGATCCATCCGAAGTACCGTCACATGCACAGCGTCTTGAACCAAATAGTCAGTACATCATTTGCTATAATTGTGATGAAATGGGGCATGTATTTCGAGATTGTCAGCTACCTCTGAAAATTTTTTGTTATATGTGTGAGTTAAGGGTTCTACCAACCCTCAACAACATTACAACCTAAAAACCTTATAAAATATTTTTCATTATAAAATAGAATAACATTTTAAAATATCAAATATTGTACTTACCAGATTTTCTCATTAGATTAAATTATTTTAACGGAAATCAGTTTTGATTTCACAAGAATTATTTTTCATTTTTAAAATAATAAATATTTAAAATAATCATTGTAAAAAATAATTCAAGTAAAATTTTGCTAACACAACATTTATATTGAAGCCTGTGTTAGAAATAAATATATAAGAAACATGATCCCTTTTAATAAGAATTAAAATATTTTAATTCGGATAAAAAAAGAATTCAGATAAGAATTCTAATTCAAATATAAAAATTCTCACACAGCATTTTTTATTACAAGCTTGTGTAAAAGAAGGAATCATGATTCTTTTATAAAAATCTAAAAAAGGGCAGTTTAGGAAAAAAACTCAAATAGTTCGGTCGAAAGATTATTTTGTTAAAGTTAAACTTAAAAAGTAAATTTAAATTTTCTTTAATAATAAAAATTATTATTTGTAACAGTAAAATTTAAATACTTATTTTTTTTTGTTTATTAAAAAATTAATTTTCCCGAAATTGGTAAAATTAATGTTACGTTTGGAACGACACGTAACTTTAAATTTATCGAAATTGGTGGAATTATTGTTACGTTTGGCACGACACGTAACTGGCGCAGTCGATAAACTACCTACAAAATAAATTTATAATAAAAATAAATTAATAAATAATTTGTTATAAATAAAAAGAAATAAAAAGAAAATTCAAAATAATTTTGAAATTGAACATTTATAAAAAAAAAAAAATAAAATAAAATTTTTTTTTCGAGTGTAACAAGTCACAAAAATCAACTGTTGCTAGTGAGACTGCTAGTAACCACTCGAATATAAAATTTAATAAAATTAATAATAACAAAAAGTGAAAATTTAAATCATCAAAGAATGACATCAATATTGAGAATCATCATATTAGGGTGAGTCAAAAAGTTATGTTTATTTTTAATCAGTTTATGTAAGAAATTCCTATCTTTAAATTCCAATGCCTATTGATAAAAACAAATTCTCGAATATTTTGAACCAGTATAGTAAAAATAAGAAATCGCGAGAGACTTTCGAAAATTTAGATAACTGTGATTTAGAATTCGAGCAAAAATTAAGTGAATTAAAAAATAAGGAAATTGAAACTCAAGCTGATTTACTTCAATTAAACAAAATGAATTTAAATTTTCCAACAAACAAATTGTTAGCACAACAATTAAATACCGGTCATAGTGATCAAACCCCTATTTTACCAAGCCAATCTAGTGTAAACCATAATTTACAAAGCGATAACAATGTAAATGTTAATCAGGCTATAAATAATCTAAGGATTCCTGACGCGATAAAAGATTTACCTAACTTCGATAGTAACCCAAGACTTTTATTTGATTTTATAGAAAATGTTGAAGAAATATTAGTAACATTAAATGTAATCTCGGGAACTCCTCACGCTAGAATAATATTAAGGGCAATCAGAAATAAAATAGTTGGGGAAGCTAATGAAGTACTAAATATGTATGGCACAAATCTAGTATGGGATAGTATAAAAGAAAATTTAATTACTCATTATTCTGATAAACGGAATGAGACTAGCCTTATTAGAGATATTCATTTATTAAAGCAAGGAAATAACACTGTTGAAATATTTTATTCAAGAGTGATAGAAATCCTCGCAACTATGAATAATAATATTAAGATCAATGAAGTAGATGAAAATGTTATTATGTCAAAATGTAGTCTTTATAAAGAAATGAGTACTAATATATTTTTATCTGGTCTTAATGAACCATTAGGGTCAATAATTAGAGCCATGAGACCAAATTCATTGACTCAAGCGTTCAAGTTCTGCCTAGAAGAACAAAATAATAAATATTATAAATCAAATTTTAATAAATATTCTAACAACAATATATCAGTTGTAAGGAATACAAATTATCAAATGAGATCAATTGCAAATAATTCAAGTTTTAATACAAATCATTCAAATTTTAATGCAAATCATTCAAATTTTATTGCAAAATACTTCAAATTTTAATACAAAAAATTTAAATAATATTCCAAATAAGCCTCAATTCCAAAAACCAACTTCAGGTATTAATAGAGCTGTACCAATGGATACATCTAGCGGATATACAACTCGAAAATCCACAAATTTCAATAGCAATCAAAGTAGAAAAAACTTTTCTAATAATAATAATAGTAATTCTAGAAAGGTAAATCCCACTTTTTATGCCGAAGAATTATTTAATATCGAACAGGATCAAGTCGATAAACCTGTTGAAAAATATACTGGCACTAAAAAGAAAAAGAAAAATTTTCAGGAAAAAGCCTCTGAATAACTTGTGTCGAATTGAATAATTTTTCAAATAATCACCTACCTTATATTATCGTAAAATCAATTATAGGAAAACCTCTAAAATTTTTAGTAGATACAGGCAGTAATAGGTCATTTATAAATCCTGGTATAATAAATCCTGAAAAAGAAAAAAATATTAAAACTATTGAAATTAAAAGCTTAAATAATAAGCAACAAACTAATAAATTAATTACCTTAGACGGATTGTCAGAACTTAATACTAAATTAAAATTAAACTTCCTGGTATTCAAATTCCATGATTATTTTGACGGTCTGCTGGGTCTGGAAATATTGAAAAAACTAAAAATAAATATAAATCTTAAAGATTCACAATTAGAATCAAAAAATGTTAAAATCAAATTACACTTTGAACCAAACTTTTCGGTAAAATATATTATTCCGTCAAAAAGTAAATTCATTGCTAAATTACCAGTTAGTATTGAAAACGGAGATATAGTAGTAGAAAAAATAAAAGTAAATAAAAACTTAGAAATTTTGGATGGTATAGCAAAAGCCGACAAATGGTATTCGTTATTAGAAGTTGTAAATTATTCTGATAATGACCAAGAGCTTACTATGAATCATCCAATTCAAGTAAAAAACGTAGACAGTGAAGAATTTTGTGAAATTCATAATTATAATTTCTGTTCAAATAATGAACAAAATTTCAATAAAAGTATTCCGAATTCATTAAGAACGAATCATCTTAATAAAGAAGAAAAATCAAAAATTTTCAAAATATTTAAAAATTATAAAGATATCTTTTATCAAGATGGTAAAAAATTAAGTTTTTCAAATGTTATTAAACATAGAATTAAAACTAAAGATGATAGTCCTATTTATACTAAATCCTATAGGTATCCTGAAATTCACAAAAATGAAGTGAAAAAACAAATTCAGGAATACTTGGATCAGGGCATCATACGTCATAGTTTTTCTCCATGGTCTTCTCCTATCTGGATCGTACCTAAAAAATTGGACGCCAGTGGAAACCAGAAATGGCGACTCGTCACTGACTATAGAAAGTTAAACGAGAAAACTATTGACGACAAATATCCAATCCCTAATATTAACGAAATATTAGACAAACTTGGTAAAAGTATGTATTATTCAACACTTGATTTAGCTTCGGGCTTTAACCAAATTGAAGTCCATCCTAATGATATCGAAAAAACAGCGTTCACTGTAGATCATGGTCATTATGAGTTCATGCGCATGCCTTTTGGCTTAAAAAACGCACCATCTACCTTTCAAAGAGTAATGGATAACGTTTTAAAAGAACTTATTGGTGATATCTGTCTAGTTTACATGGATGATATAATTATATTTTCGACTTCATTAGAACAACATTTGTTGCATTTAGGTAAAATTTTTGAAAGACTTAGATCTGCAAATTTAAAGTTGAATTTGGATAAATCCGAATTCCTTCGTAAAGAAGTTTCCTTTCTGGGTCATGTCATTACACCAGAAGGAGTAAAACCAAATCCAGACAAAATTTCAGCTGTAAAAAATTTTCCGATTCCAAAAACTCCAAAACAAATCAAATCGTTTCTAGGACTTCTTGGGTATTATAGAAAATTTGTCAAAGATTTTGCCAAAGTGACAAAACCTATGACAGAATGTGTCTTAGAAAAGGAAATAAAATAATATTAAATGATAATTACATACGTTGTTTTGAAAATTGCAAAACTTTGTTATGTAATGAACCAATTTTACAGTATCCAGACTTCTCAAAACCGTTTGTTGTTACAACGGATGCGAGTAATGTTGCTCTGGGAGCCATTTTATCACAAGGTCCTATAGGAAGCGATAAACCGATTTGTTTTGCTAGTAGAACAGTTTCAAAGTCAGAACAAAATTATAGTACTACTGAAAAGGAATTACTTGCAATTGTTTATGCAACTAAGTATTTTAGACCTTATATTTTTGGAAGAAAATTCCAGATCGTAACAGATCATAGACCATTAACATGGTTATTTTCTTTAAAAGAACCTAGTTCTAAACTAGTCCGTTGGCGACTTAGGTTAGAAGAATTTAATTATGATGTTGTATATAAAAAAGGCACTCGAATACAAATGCAGATGCACTTTCAAGAGCTGAAATCAATATTACTGAAAATTTCGATAATTGTTCATTAGAAACAATACATTTAGCACGAGAAAATTACGAAGAAGGTATATATATTTCAGAAAGACCTTTAAACGAATTTTCGCGTCAATTGATTATCGAAAAAAGTAATAATATTAATAAATCTCAACCTAAATTAAAAATTGTTTTTAAAACAAAAAAAATATTCACTTTTAAAATTAATAGTGATATTGTAGAAGATGAAATCTTCGAAATTATAAGAGATTATACTCAAACTAAGAAAATCACTGCAATATTCACTACAGATGATATTTTTAGAAAAATTCAAGACGTTTACTCCAAATATTTCGTAAACGCAAAAATTAAATTAATTAGATGTGTCGATAATTTAGACAATATATCTGAAAGAGATCAACAAGAAGAGTTGATTCATGATTATCACACAAAATCTAATCATAGGGGAGTAAATGAAACATTTATGAAACTTAAACGAAAATATTATTTCCCCAGAATGAAAAATTTAATTTTAAAAATCCTAAATAATTGTGAAGTTTGTACGAGTTGTAAATATGATAGGTTAACTAGGCCATTAAAATTCGAAATAAGTGAAAGTCCGAAACAACCTTTAGATATACTTCATGTTGACATATATGCAGTCAATAAAGAAAAAATTCTAACAATTCTGGACAAATTTACAAGATTTGCAGCAGCCTATATATTAAATAATAGGAATAGTGCTAATCTTATCGAAGTTTTCAAACATTATTTCTCACATCATGGTACTCCTAAGAAAATTATTTCTGATAATGGGTTAGAGTTCAAATCATCTCTTTTCACAGATTTCCTAAAATTATATAATATACAACAACATTTTTCTTGTGCGAAAAATTCTACCGGGAATTCACCTGTAGAACGTTTTCACTCTACTTTCACAGAAATCATTAGGATTATATTTAATAAAAATAAAACAAAACCAATGTCTGAAATTATTAATGAATCCCTAATTACATATAACAATTCTATACATTCTAGTATAAAAATGACGCCATTTGAAGCTATTACAGGTCATTATTACAAAAATAATCCATTTCCAAATTCGGAAAATAGTAAACATGAATATTTAAATGAACATGTAAAAAATTACGATTTATTAAAAAATATTATCTATAATAATAATGAAAAAATTAAAAATGCGTCTATTCAAAAACGTAATGAAAATAGGGTAAATCCTACAAAAATAGCTGAGGGAAAAATTGTATATGAAAAAGATAAAAATAGGAATAAATTATTTAAAAAATTCTTACCTTATAAAAACTTAAAAGATGAAAAAATTAAAATTTTTACTAAAGATAGGGCAATTCATAAACAAAATATTAAAAAATATCGTACATTTCAGGACCCTCCACCCGGTTCTTTGTCAATGGATGAAAATTCAGCCGATTAGTAATAGTGAAGGTCTAATCGCAATAGAAAATGATCCAGCTAGAATTTATGATGGTTATAATAAAATAATGCATATAATTAATATAACAAGTTATGAAGAAAACATTAGCCTCATAAAAAATAACATTGATAGAATAAATTTAAACTTGAAAGAAAATAAGCATATGAAACTTACTCTTATAAATAAATTTAACAAACTTGTCTCAATATTATCGGTCATTAAACCAAAAATTAGATCAAAAAGGGGCGCGATTAATCTCTTAGGCTCTGTTATTAAAGCAATTACAGGAAACCTAGATGATCAAGACTTGGTAAAAATTAATGATCATTTCGAAAAATTAAAAACAAATCAAATTAATATAAATAATCAAAATAACAATCAAATTAAGTTAAATGAAAAAATGATTCAAAGGTTTAAAAATATTACAGATCATATTAATGATCAACAAATGTTAATAGAAAATCATATTAATAAGTTTGAGAAAAAAGTTGATAATGAAGTACGTCAGCTTGGGCATAGTATTGTATTAGAACAATATTTTTTTCAAATTATATTTGATATCGATTTCTTACAAAATCATTTAATGGAAATCACAGAAGCTATGACATTTGCTAAATTAAATATATTATCTAAACATATTCTTAGCTCAGAAGAACTAGAATATGTTCATAAAATTTTCAAAGAGAGCAAAATAAATTTAAAGTCTGAAGAAAATATTTATGAACTTCTTGGACTTCATGTTTTATATATTGATAATAATATTGTTTTTATTATCACGGTTCCAAAATTTATTCCTGAAAGTTTTATATATCATAAAATTATTAAAATTCCTATAAATAATACCTTACTAATTAACAATCCATTTTCTTACATATTGCTGAGTGAACATGAACATCAATTTTTTGACGAGCCTTGTACAAAAATCAACGAAAAATATTTTTGTAAAATTGGGAATTTGCAAAATAACGTTCATGAAAAATGCATCACCAAAATGATAATGCATCAAAAAGCTAAATGTAATTTAATAGAAATTGATGAGCAAAATTACATTAAACAGCTGGAAAATGGTAATCTATTAATTGTTGGCGAAAATGAAATCAAACTTAAAACAGATTGTTCGGAAAAAGAAATAAATATAAAAATGGCATTGATTAAATTTGCAAATTGCTTCATTGAAATCAACCATATAAAATATATGAACAACGAGATATCATTTTGGGACAACACAAGAATTTTGTCAGCAACACTTGATGATGTTGTAGTACAAAATGTTACAAAAAATTTAACATTGAAAAAATTGGAAAACATTTCGCTGGAAAATATAGAACAAATAAACATGGTTCAAAGCAACAATCAAATAATGACGTATACCGTATCAAGTACAACAGTCATCATTGCAATCATCATACCAGATTTTCTCATTAGATTAAATTATTTTAACGGAAATCAGTTTTGATTTCACAAGAATTATTTTTCATTTTTAAAATAATAAATATTTAAAATAATCATTGTAAAAAATAATTCAAGTAAAATTTTGCTAACACAACATTTATATTGAAGCCTGTGTTAGAAATAAATATATAAGAAACATGATCCCTTTTAATAAGAATTAAAATATTTTAATTCGGATAAAAAAGAATTCAGATAAGAATTCTAATTCAAATATAAAAATTCTCACACAGCATTTTTTATTACAAGCTTGTGTAAAAGAAGGAATCATGATTCTTTTATAAAAATCTAAAAAAGGGCAGTTTAGGAAAAAAACTCAAATAGTTCGGTCGAAAGATTATTTTGTTAAAGTTAAACTTAAAAAGTAAATTTAAATTTTCTTTAATAATAAAAATTATTATTTGTAACAGTAAAATTTAAATACTTATTTTTTTTTGTTTATTAAAAAATTAATTTTCCCGAAATTGGTAAAATTAATGTTACGTTTGGAACGACACGTAACTTTAAATTTATCGAAATTGGTGGAATTATTGTTACGTTTGGCACGACACGTAACTTGTGGATACAAAAATAAATATTTTAATAATTGTCCGAAATGTCAGTCTGTCCGTAGTCTGGGAAACGGGTTCACAGGAAGAGGAATGGGGAGGAATCCTCTTCTGCGACCGTTTCGTCCTTCATAGATAATTAAGAGTATAATATAAATTTAGTTTAAAAAAATAGTTTGTAAAGATAGCGTAGTACACAATGAATTAATTAGAATTAAAACGAGGAATATGGTTAGATCAAAAAATAATTTGATCCGAGTGGATGGTGACAATCGACCATTTATGAAAATCAACATTAGCGATAAAATTTTTATAGCACTATTAGATAGTGGTGCTAACATTAGTTGTTTAGGTAAGGATTGTTTAATTATGTTGGATGAGTTAGGGGTTAGTTATAGTAAAATAAATTCTGAGATTCGTACTGCTGATGGAGCTAATCAACAAGTCATTGGCTATGTTTATTTGAAGATAACGTACAATGCTATAATTAAACAAATTAAGTTTTTCTTAATTCCAACTATCAAAAGATCGATTATCTTGGGGGTATATTTTTTAGAGGCCTACAATGCCGTACCTTTTCATAATTTCGAAATCAATGACGTCACGAAGGATGATAATGACCACAATTTATCTGTGGATCAGCAAGAACAACTGCTAGGAATTATCGATTCACTTCTGTCGTATAGTAAGTGTGGATTGGGTAAGACTTCGTTGTTGAAGCATGAGATTGATGTCGGCGACGCGAAACCTTCCGTTTCCCGACCGTATCCGTTGTCGCTACCAATGCAGAAGTTGCTCGATACTAAAATAGACAAAATGTTAGAAAGCAAAAGTGGTTCGGCCTTACCGATGGCTATGGTGAAAAAGAAAGATGGCTCGCTCCGGTTGTGTCTCGACGCTCGTAAGGTAAACGCTGTTACCAAACCGGATGCCTATCCATTACCGCACATCAACTCTATTTTTAGCCGAGTGAAGAAGACAAAGTATATTAGCAGTCTAGACCTCAAGATGGCGGGGCTGGAAGAAGAATCCAAAGATAAAACCGCGTTTGTAGTACCTGGACGGGGCCTGTTCCAATTCAAACGTATGCCGTTTGGGTTGCCAACTCCCCGAAGACACTTTGCAGGCTTATGGATAAGGTGATCCCTTACGAGCTTCATGAGGATGTATTTGTCTGCCTGGATGATTTCCTGATCCTCTCGGAAGATTTTGTCACCCACATGTTGCTTTTGAGTAAAGTATCTCAGTGTCTGAGGGAAGCTGGACTAACCATTAACGTCGAAAAGAGCAGGTTTGTCAAAAAGAAACTAAGTACCTGGGTCACATCATAAACAGCGAAGGCATCCATACTAATCCAGCAAAAGTCGACGCTATTAAGAACTTTCCACAGCCGAAAACAGTTCGACAAATTCAAAGATTCCTGGGAATGACTGGCTGGTACAACAGATTTATCCAGAATTATGCGGTCATAGCAGCACCGATGGCCATGAACGCCAGTTTGAAATGGCTCATGTCACAAACAGATTTAGCTGGTAGATTGGCTAGGTGGTGCTTGAAGTTCAAGCGTTTGATTTTCAAATTGTTCAAATTGGAAGGGTTCCGAAAATGTGGTTGCTGATGCATTATCTAGAGGGGAAATAGAAGAACTAAACAACCGAATTATCTCTAATGGCGACATCAGTTTAATTGATCAAGCTTTTCAGGATCCAGAATATCAGGACAAATTAAAAATTTTCCAAGAAAATCGTCAGCGTTTTCCTGATATCAAACTGGATGGGAATGTAATATACAAACGGGTAAAATTTAGAAAAACAACATCACTTACCGATATCCCAGTTTGGAAGGTTTGGGTTCCTGAAAGTCTATGGATGGACATCATCAAACATTATCACGATGAACCGTTAGCAGCTCATTCCGGCGTGGATAAAACAACTGAAAAAATACAACGTCTTTATTATTGGCTAAAAATGCGTGACACCATTAACAATTATAAAGCTGCTTGCGATTCGTGCAAAAAATGTAAGGCGCCGAACATTTGTCTACGTCCTCCGATGGTGATCCAAAGTCATCCGGTCCGTCCGTGGCAATTCATTAACGTCGATTTATTAGGCCCATATCCGCGTTCTAAAAATGGCAACGCTTATATATTTATCGTGCTCGATCAATTCAGTAAATTTATATTATTAAAACCTTTACGACAGGCAACGACCGCACCAATAATAAAATTTTTGGAATCCGATGTGTTCCATTTGTTCGGAATTCCCGAAGTGTTGATGTCCGATAATGGGGTGCAATTTACATCTAGAGAGTAGTATTGAACATCAAAATGATATTAGTGCGAGTAGTGAAAAATCAATAAAAAGAGGGGTACAAACATCTCCTGATGGTATAATTATAATATTTAGCATTAATTTCATTTCATAATAATTTAAATTTAATTTATAGGAAAAGTGACGAATATACCAGCAAGTATGGTTAACAATCAATTTGGTATGGTTGGTTTATTAACATTTATTCGTGCGGCTGAATTTGATCCGAATTTAGTTACATTAGCTATGGGACAAGATTTAACTGGATTAGGATTAAATTTAAATTCTCAAGAAAATCTTCATCCTACATTTGCTGGACCGTTTTCAGATCATCCATGCAGGTATAATAATAATAATTTTGTTTAAAAACACAAAATTAGAAAAATGTTAATTCAAATATAATATAACAATTATAGAGCCCAGGATATAGAATATAATGTGCCGCCCGAATACTTTATTAACGTATTAAATACATCCAGCACAGATTCACGGCACCGTATCACCCGTAAGCCAACGCTTCCGAACGGGTGAACAGGAACATCATTACTGCTATACGTGCGTACATCAAAAGCGACAACCATAAGGAAAGGGATAAATACCTCAGCCACATTGCTTGTGCGTTACGTAACGTGGTACACGACGCCACTGGGTTTTCACCTTTTTATTTAGCTTCGAGTATCATATGATCACCGACGGAACCGCATATGAGTTGTTGAGGAAGCTCAATGTACTGCAGGATGACATGTTCGTGGAATTCGCGCCAAGAAATCTCGTAATAACTAACATCGTGATAAGGAATTTGGAAAAAGCTCAATTACGCCATCAGCGGACTTATAATTTGCGCACAAGAACAATAAAGTACATATCTAGTCAAACCGCATTCCGGCGAAATCCCGTCCAGAGTGATCAGCAGAAACAAAGAAAAGCATTTTCTTGGTATTTTGAAGCTCCGTCAATTCTAATATTATTATGGTTAAGTTAGTTGAATTTTAAAAAGTAGAAAAAAAATATATATATTATTTTATACGGCAGTAAAGTTAGGGGTACAACCACCAATCACCGCAAAATAAAAGAAAAATAAAACCATTCAGACATACCAGCCTGTTTTGTGACCTGTCAGGCAGTTTTTTTTGTTTCCTAAAATATAAAAAAATATTTTATAAATTAAATTTTGGAATTAGCATTATTACCTGATAAATATTTGTCGTGGAACTGTCCGTCCGCTATTGGTAATCCACATCCCGAGGAGGAAAAGAAATAATAATAATAAACTTGACTCTGGTCAAGTTTCCTCCATCTTAATATTATTATTATTCGGAGGTGGATGACAAACGTCAGTGTACAAAAAAATAAAAGGGTAGGAAAAGAAAATAAAATTTCCCTTTACAAACTATTCGCGCAGGCCATCTAGGCGAAAATCCGCCCTTCAGGAAATTTTTTTTTTTAATTCGGTTTGGCAGCCCGATTGTGACAAAAAAAACTGCATTACGGGAAAATGGTCAGGTTCGCAAAAATGAATTAGTGTATGCATATATTAATTCATTTTTTAGGCTAAACACTAATTTATCATACACTAATTCAGAGAGCCATAAGTTTGATTCGAATTTTCGTATAAAAATTACTTACTTATTCTTTTTAGAATATAGCAATATTTTTGCTTACAGGCCATCATCTAATTTTTGTTTACAGGCCATCTAGGCGGAAATCCACCCTTCAGGAAAAATTGTTTTTTTAATTCGGTTTGGCAGCCCGATTGTGAAAAATGGTCGCAGTCAAAATTGGGAATAAAGAGTGGCGTGATTTTTTTTTGGGTTGGGGAAGGAGATTTTTTTTCTCTGATCGAGAAGTCGGTTTTTGAAGCTTGTTGCGTGTAGACGCTTACGCGAATAATTTTTTTTGTGTGTGTTTTTTTTATATTTGGTTTTTTTTGGAAAATTTTTATTTGAACGGAATTAATAATTTTGGCGTTGTTATATTAATAAAAATTAGTACGAATTTATTAAATTAAGTACAGGAAAATATTATTTTTTTTAAATTTTTCCGTAAAGTACTTAAGAAAACTAAATTCCTGTAATAAAAAAAAATAAAAATAATAAAACAAAACCACTCCGGCTCCGGCAAAATTTCAAGATTCGGCAGGAAATCTGAAAAAAGAAAAGAAACCAAAAATCATCCTGGCAGAAAATACATTTCATCATCTATGTGCTTGTAATGATAATTCCCGTGAGCAGAGCAGTCGGTGGATGTTCCTGAGAGAATTCGTCGGTGGATGTTCCTGAGAGAAAAAAAATTCTTTTTTTGGTGTAGCTGTTCGTTTAGCAGTATCAGTATCTATTACTATTTAAAATTAATGAAATTCTTAATATTTGAGCTGTGTCTATGGCCTGCAAAATTACCGAGATTTGCTTTTACCGGTAAACGGTAAATATTTTGAGTAGAAACCGGGTTACCGGTAATTTACCGGTAAATTTTTTTTCATGTAAAGTTTCATATATTTAGCAACAAATGGCAAAAATGTTTCTAAAAAAGTTGTCCAAACAAATAATTAACAATAAGTTATTAATTAAAACAAACAAAAGTTTAATTCATTAATAAAAAATAGAACAAAATAAAAAACATTTATGCCCTTATTCCGACAGTCGTGTCGTATTTAACGCCGTAAAATAATTTCGTTTCGTACCGACTAAAAAAATGTATTCTCAGAGGCGTACGAAACGACAGATTTATTCGTTAATATTATTTATTTCCAATAGATGGCTTTAAAGATTTTTTTTTACTTTATTTCATTTATTATATTTTATTTATACTTGATTTGACTTTCAATGATTTGATTTTTTTTTTTTAATTTTTTTTTCAATGATTCAATGATTTGATTTTTTTGCCCTTATTCCGACAGTCGTGTCGTATTTAACGCCGTAAAATAATTTCGTTTCGTACCGACTAAAAAAATGTATTCTCAGAGGCGTACGAAACGACAGATTTATTCGTTAATATTATTTATTTCCAATAGATGGCTTTAAAGATTTTTTTTTACTTTATTTCATTTTTTATATTTTATTTATACTTGATTTGACTTTCAATGATTTAATTTTTTTTTTTAAATTTTTTTTTTAATGATTCAATGATTTGATTTTTTTTGTAATATTTTATTTTTTATATTTTTTATTTATACTTGATATTAATAATAAAATACTACATTTTCGTTCTAGTCAATTGCAAAATTGCTTACGACAAAAATTATACTTTTTTGACAAATAAATTCAAGTCGTACGCCTCCAAGAATACTAGATTTTGTGGCTGTTTCATATCAATATGACTAATTTCGTATTGATACGACTCTCGTGATACAAAATTTTTGTAGTCGTATCTTACGCCAGCAAATACGACTGTCGGAATAAGGGCATAACATACATTAATTCAATATAAAAAAAGACAAAAAATATTTAGAAAAACATTTTTTTAAAATAATATTCAAAATATCTGCCTGTGCATTGAAATATGCTCGTAGACTGCTTCTTATTTTTGTGCATATTAACTCTGCTGATGAAAAGGCCCTCTCAGACTCTATACTCGTTGGCTTTATTGTCAAAAGATGGTTTTTACTTACATCTACATATTATTAATCGGTTTGATTACAATTGAAACAATAAAATTAAAAATAACAACCAATTATTTACAGAAATTATGTAAAATACAAGTAAGCCATAGTTAAAAATACATATCAAGCTATAAAAAATATGAATGAATGTAATAATTTTTAAAATTTACCGAAATTACCGGTAATTCCGGTAAAATTTACCGGTAATTTCGGTAATCGGTAAACCGGTTAACCGGTTATAGGTATTGCAACCCCTAGGTGCCATAATTTTTTTTATTAATGAATTTATATCTAAAAGAAAAAAAAATAATAGAATTGTCCAAATTAAAATTTAAAATGTTAGTGTAGCCTGCCATTTATAAAGAAAAAAATTATTACTACTCGTTCGAAAATATTTGCATTGTTATTAAAATTTTAGTTAAATTGAAGGGAAGAAGAAAGAGAAAATTTTATGGTAAAAATCAATCTATCTTAGTTAATTAAATTAAACGTTCAAAATAAAAAAAAAATTAACTTGAAAAAAAAAATCGTGCTTGGAATTGATTGTAAGATTGTCTTTTTCTTCTTTTCAATTTAAGTTAGTATACATATAGAAAAAAAATAATATTAATTTTGATTTTTCATAGTGATTAACGTAACGTATTAATTTTTTTTTGAATTTTTTGCAATTATGAGTGTAATTGTGGAATTTTGGAATTTTATTTTTTCAATTTTTGATAGTAGTATAGCATAAACTCGGCCGGACTCCTTGACATGACATGGCTGCACCGGATGAAATAAAAAATGTATGTTCAAAATTGATTATTTTATAATTTTATAAATTTAAAATTCCAAGAATAATTCCAAGAATAACGTAATTGCTTGCATCATTGGTAGGATGAACAAAAAAATAAAGATAATATTTAATTTAAATTTTTATTAAGTTATTTGTTATATTGTTCAATCATAAAAAAAAATAAAATTTTAATTAAATTTACAATTTTTATTAAATTCATTTTTTTTAACTATTCAATCATAAAAAAAATTAATTTTACCAAATTTATTAAATGCACTTTCTCAACTATTCAAACATAAAGATTAAATGTACGATTTTTTATTAAATTCAATTATTCCAATAATAAAAATAATTTGTAATGAATAAATGGCAGATTAATAGAACTTTTTAGTAGTTTTTTTGTTTATTGATTATATTAATTTAACATATCTATATAGGAGAAGAATTAATTCTTAAAATGAGCAGCTAAGCTTTTTTAGGAATTGTCGTCGACATGGAGCATTTTTCCTTCTTTGTTCTTTCCTTGTTGATTTGATCTGAATGTTGGATTTATTGGTGGACTTACGCCCCAAATGGCTGAGGACCTAGGACCCAAGAGGAAACCCAGTCAATCTTTAGAAATTCCAGTTTTGAAGAAAAAAAAATTTCGGTGTTGTTTTTTTGTGTTCAACGACTGTTGGTCACCCTAAACCTGGCGTCCACAGTACATTACTGGAAGTTTCACTTTAAAATATTTTCCTCTGAAATGTTAGCAGTAACCTGTCAAAGAGGAACCCGAACGACATTACGTTTTTATAAAATTATTGGAACTGGCAAGGCTGTAGGTGATGTTACCAGAACAAGTAATTCCTACATTGCCACAATTGGTGGCAACTTGGAGTTTTTTTTTGTTTTGTCATTAGTGGGTTCTCTCGTCGTCATGGGTTACACATGGCGATCAATATGGTTACAAGTGGCGCCCAAACATAAGGGATGCACCATTTGTTTTACAATTGGTGTCCAATACAATGTTGGCCCAAACTTGTTAATTGGCTCCAAACATCATGAGGAACAACACCAAATGTTTGCTGTAGAAAAAATTTTTTTTTTTTAAATTATTAGCTGAGTTTTTTTATTCCTACTCTGTACTACTCGACATAGGGTTTGCAATCCCGTGCTATATTTCCAATCCCGGGATTTCGGGATTGGATTTTACCAATCCCGGGAAACCCGGGATTAAAGATTTACATATTATTGTAGCTAATTATATATAAAAAAATTTACTTACAAACAATTTAAAAATTTAACTGCAATTGAAAATAGCAAATAGAAAAACAATTCACGAAAAATTTTGTTTACTTTTTATTTAATTTAAAATTTCCAAAAATTTACTTACAAACAATTTAAAGTTTTAACTGCAATTGAAAATTGAATTATTGTTTAGAAGCAAATAGAAAAAAATCCACGAAAAATTCCACGAATTTCTTAACAAAAAAAAAATTCAGAATCAAACTCAAATGCGTAAAAAAACAGCAAAAAAAAATTTTTCAGAATAAATTTTTTAGAAAATTGTGATGCAAAAAAAAATTCATTTAAAAAATATAATTTTGAGTAGAATATAAAATACCGGGATTAGTTATTTCAAATCAAACCCTCTCGACATAAACCTGCAAATTGCAAACCCTCTCGACATAAAAGGAATAAAAAAACGGATTGCAAACCCTCTCGACATAAAAGGAATAAAAAAGCGATGTAGTGCAAGGGGAAAATATGATTTAGAATTGATTGAAAAAAATTTGCCCACTGATGATATTTTTTAAAAATCAAATTTTCAATATTCAAATATACGAAATGAAGTATCTTCTTGGCAAATTTATAGTTGCCATATTAAAATTTAATAATTTCCCAGTCCCATTAATTTCCCTTTTACTCTATATGTTGTACTGGATAATTATGTAGAGTAGCTACAACAACAACCATACAGATACTCTACTCGTTTAGTATAGAGTAGGAATAAAAAAACACAGCTATTGATTGTATATTGTATATACAAGTAGAAAAATTGACGGAGTAAATTAAATCAGAGTATACACTGCTATATATATATATAGGTATATATATATATATATATATAGCTGTGTCTGCTCTTATTATAAATTATTATTATAATAATTTTTTTTTGGGGACAATTTTTTTTTATGGACAATTTTTTTTTGTATATTGAATTGGGAATCATTGTTGATAGTATTCAGAGGAGGAAGAATACATTGATTCAAATATTGAATTACATATATATATTTTGATTGCATTTTTTTTGGTTCGTTCGGGTAATCATAAATTCCCTGGGACTTATAATTATTATTAATTTTTTTATTTAGAAAAAAAATTTTTTTTTCAACTAAATATATATATAATAAAAATACATTAGAGTATTAAGAAATTAAATAGTATCGTAAGAAAATAAATAGAAACACGTTCTAGTACAAAATTATTTTTGTGTTTATTATTATTTTTTTTCCTGTCTCATTTTGTATTGGACAAATTATTTTCGTTTGAAGTAGCATCGGGCATATCGTGGTTAACCTTATCGCTTGGGGATAAATATTTTGCATTTCGCCGAACATGGATCCGTCATTGCTGGAAGAAAATGAATTATTATATGAGCTTGAAATTCGTAAATTAAATTTATTACCTGGTACGACCATTTCGAAAATTCCTAAATTGCGAGCAAAATTAGCGGATGAGCGTCGTGCGCCTCAACAATTACCAATGGTGGTCATCGACGATCCGGGGGTTGAATGGGAGCGGTGCGAAGCTAAGGTGTACGCATATGAAGCGTTGGTCGGTAGTGCAGTTCGAGAACAAGATGAACATTTGTTGTCAGTGGTTGAATCCCGCAGTTTACATCTCTTAGATCGACTTAGACGATTGCGGAAGGCTAGTCCAACGTTATCTACGACGGTTAGAGGATTGGTTAATCGGTTGAATTGCATTTTTGTAAAAAAATAAAGAATATACCTGTGAGGTACAGCGGGATATCGATCGATCGGATTTGGGATCTCCGGTTCCACAAGGTCTCGATGAATTGATTGGAGATGAAGAAGCTATTGCTCCGTTACCTACGAGTGAGAAGGTTGCTGCTGAAGCGGATCAGATAAAGAAATTATTAATAGAAAAAGAGCAAACAATTAATAAAAATATTTTACCGATTTCTTCGCTGGGTAATTTTCCGTCTGCAACTCCTTTAATTAATACCGGTGCATCTCAGCAGAAAAATTCGGATTCATCAGTCGCCAACAAATTGTCGTCGTTGCACCTGGGCAGTAAACACAGTTCATACAACACTTCGCCGAATTCCGTTCCTGCCAGTCATCGCCTGTGTTCCACAAAAATGGGAACAACTCGTAAGCCCTCCTCAGCTCCTGTAAATAAACATAAATTCGGTAATCAACATCAACAACATAGCGATCTTATACATTCTTACCGTCTGTTGTATAATACTTTATACAGACATAAATAATTACCTTTTATTTTTTATTCCTGTCAATGTTTGGTTATCTATTTAACCAGGTTTCGCTTGATTCCTTTTTTTCTGCTTAATTTCCTCTTGTTATATAAAAATCGATAGTTTACTTTTTTTATATAGTATTTATTCTCAGTTTAATAATAATATTTTGGATCAACAATGTTTATTACAGATTTTCTAGTATTTGTTTGTAGCGTATTAAATCCTGCCCTACAAGGAAAATAGGTTTAACATAGTCTGTAGATTGTTGATATAACGGTAATGTATACATCACTGAATTTATGACATAAGAAATATTATATTTTAGAACTAATTTAGAACTAATTTTTTTTTTTTTTTTTTTTTCAGGTAAAAATTATTACAACGCAAGAATTAAGATGAAAATTAGTTTATATATTTAAAGGAAAATATATTAAAACAAAAACTCATTTGCAAAGTTCACTTTTCTTAGTTCTATAATGTGGTAGTATGAGCGCCTAATATTTGAAAATAAAAATTCAGATAAGTATTTTATTCCATTTTTTTGACAAGATTCTTTGTGTGTTTTTTTTTTCTTTTAGGTATACTCTTTTGTTTTTTGGGTTTTACCATTTTCCCGGAAATTTCTTTAACTAAGTTTGTTGGATTAATTTTTGTTAAAATACAAAATATTTTATATTATTATATTTTCTTTATTTAAAATTTTTTCTAATAAAATTGTGATTTTTTAGGTAACTTTGCATCGTGGGATCCTCTTCAGAGATCTTCAATATAAATTATCAGATCTTCAATATAAAAAATATAAATTAACAACGTGGGACAGTTTTATTTGTGAGTCAATTTTGTTTTTCTGATTTCCTACTTCTTTTTTCTTAATTAAATAAAATAAATAAACACCTAAAAATAAACCGAGTTTGTTGTTTAAAAATTGTAATTAAAGTAGTTAATACCGTAGCATTTAACGTAGCTTATGATGTAAACTTTTTTTGTATTATGCACGGTATCCTAGGTATAATAAACTTGAAGTATTAGGTTTTATCTGCAAACCTAATATTTCGTAACATGTTAGGTTTTTTTTACTAATTTTCATACTTATTTTCTATCCTAGTATCATTTTTGGTTCACAGTCCTGATAATGATACTTCTACTTAATAATTATTGTACTGTCACTATATGTATGTTTTTTCGGTTACCTCTCTTTTGTTTAAGAACAAAATTTGAGAAAATTGCGTTGCTAAAGTGGATCTTTTTTAGAAGTCCAAAAAAAATTAACGTAAAGTATTTGTTAAAGTTAACGTAAAATATTTCTTAAAGTGGAATTTCGGAAAGTCCAAAAAATTAATTTAAACATAAGTAATAGAGAAAAAAAATCTCTAAGGGTTTTCCTTCTTACAGAGTTTTTTATTGCTGCTTAGCAATGGTTACACTTCTCAAGCATATTTGAGAAAATTTACCTACTCTTTCGAGTTAGGCTCTGTGCGTAAGAAGAGAACCCTGAAAAAAAAATTATTAATAAAATTGTATTTATATATGAATATTTACATAATCTTGTGTGGATCCTTTATTGTAACTTACTAAAGAGTCCTTCAGCTTTTGCTAAAGTATCATTATTAAGTTATTATTCTGTCCATTTTTTAATTCGATTATTATGAACCCTTCTATTTTTCTTCCCTATTTTTATAACTGTATTATTCATATTGGGTACTTCGATTACCTGATACGGTCCTGTCCAATTACTACTAAGCTTATGGAGTTTAGTGGGATTTATTAACAATACTTTATCCCCAACTTTATATTTTTCAGTCGTTGAATTTATATCGTAGTTTTCTTTTGATTTTATCTGACTACTTTGTAAGTTTTGTCTGGCAATCTGATGTATAGATTGTAATTTGAATTTTACCTGTGCGCATAAATCGTCGTAATTATATACAGGGTCGGCTTTCCGTTCTAAACGACTTGGTAACGGATCGCAAAATCCGTATAGTGCGAAAATAGGTGAATATTTCGTACCTGAATGTGGGGTGTGGTTATGGGAAAAAGCTGCTTCTTCCAACCAGTCATCCCATGTTTGAGAATTCTTATTTGTGACCATTTTTAAATATTCCACCAGTGGCCCATGTCGTCTTTCCAATGATCCGTTGGATTGTGGATGGTACGCGGTGGTTTGAATTTTCTTAATTCCCAATAATTTACATAGTTTATTAAACAATTCACTTGTGAAGTTCGTTCCTTGATCGGTTATTAACTTTCTTGGAATTACTGAATATTTTAAGATAATTTTCTTATAAAAATGTTCCGCGACCGTTTTGGCTGCCATATCTTGAAGCGGAATACAGTCTAATATTTTGGTTAAGTCGTCTTGAAATGTTAGAATGTATTTATTTCCGTTATGCGTAACTGGAAAAGGTCCAACTATGTCTAAATAGACCTTGAAAAATGGCTTTTGCGCAGTGTCCGTTATTGTCATAGTCATTTTCGTAACTTTTCCTCTTTTTGTTTTTTGACATTGTGGACAAGCCTTGATGTACTTTGTTATTGTTTGTAACATTTTCTTCCAGTAGTAAAATCTGCTAATTCTTTTGTATGTTCGGTTCACTCCTAGGTTACCTCCAAGCGGGGTGTCATGATACTCTTTTAATATAAGTTTTATTTCTTCCGGATTTGTCAATGTTACCTTGTCCTTATGTTGCTCAGTTGGTTTGTTTTCATCATCCAAATCTTCCTCCATTTCTTCTTCTTCTTCTGCTGCTCTTGCACTCGCTCTCGTTACTACATGTACTGCGCCGTAAAGTTCTATTTGTTTTTTATTATTTTCGGCATTTTCCATGTCCTCGTAAGGTATCCTACTAAGTGCGTCCGCGTTTGAGTTGCGTTTACCCGGTTTATATTTTATTTCATAAGTATACTCGGATAATCTCATCTTCCATCGGTTTAGCCTTCCTTCAGGATTTCGTTTGTTAAATTCACTTATTAATGGCTTATGGTCGGTGTATACTACAAAATCTCGTCCAAATAGGTAACATCTATAGTTCTTTATAGCCCAATATATGGCTAACATTTCTTTCTCTATTGTACTATAGTTTCGTTCTGCTGAATTTAATACCCTACTTGCATATGCAATTGGAAGATCTTGGTCTATTTCCCCTTGTGATAGTACAGCTCCTAATGCTGTGTTACAAGCATCCGTAGTTAAAATAAATTTCTTGTTGAAATCAGGATATTGTAGTAATGGTGGGTTTGTCAATACCTCCTTAATTTCTTCAAACGCTTTTTGACAAATTTCACTCCAGTTGAACTTTTTTGATTTCGTAGCCAATTTATATAATGGTTCCCCTATTTTTGCCAAATGTGGTATACTTGATCTATAATAATTTACCAATCCTAAAAATGACTGTAGTTTGGTCGTACTTTTTGGAATTGGAAATTCCTTTACACATTTTATTTTTTCTGGGTCTGGAAGTACTCCTGTTTCCGTACATTTATGTCCTAAATATATTACTTCCTTTCTTAAAAATTTGCATTTGTCGGGTTGTAACTTTAAATTGTTTTCACGTAACCTTTCTAAAACTGCTTTTAGTTTTGTTTGATGATCCTCTAACGTTCGTCCGTATATGACAATATCGTCCAAGTACACAAAACATTTTAGTCCTTGTAGTCCTGACAACACGTAATTCATAAGTCTTTGGAAAGTAGCGGGCGCTCCTGTTAATCCAAATGGCATCCTTTTAAATTCATAATGTCCAAATATAGTACTAAATGCTGTCTTCTCTCTATCTGTTTCTTCTATTAGTACTTGATGGTAGCCACTTGCTAAATCCAATGTGGTAAAATACCTCGAGTTTCCCAATTGTTGTAGAATATCCTCTATTCTGGGTAATGGAAAAGCATCCTTTATTGTGATAGCGTTCAATTTTCTGTAATCTATTACCACTCTGAATCGTCTTTTTCCATCAGGACCCGCCTTTTTTGGTACTACTAGCAGGGGTGCGTTCCATACACTTCTGCTTGGTTGTATTATATCGTCGTCCAACATTTTTTCTACTTGTTCGTGTATTTCTTTGCGATGGCTTTCCGGTAGTCTGTAATTAGCTTGTGCTATTGCTGGATTATTTTCTGGCGTTCGAATTTTATGGCCTATTGCTGTGGTGCAACTTAATTTGTCACCTGGTAAGTGAAATATGTCATTAAATTCTTCACAAATTTCGTCAACAGCTCCTTTTTCTTCCGGATTCCAATTTTCATCCAATTCTAGTTTTTCTTTTATTATTTTAGTCCTGTGATTTGTTACTGCTTCGTTCTTAGTTTTAGTGAATATGTTTCTAACGCTCGCCAATTTTTCGTCCTTTTGTTGTTCGTTTTTTATTTTTGTGTGTTTCCTTTTCATACGTTTTTCTTCTGTGTTTATTTCCATTATTTTATAGCCGTCTAGTGGTTCTAATTCCAGTTTTGGTTCCATTATCTTAATTTTTTCGTGATTTATATTTAGTATACTACAATATATATGTCCTTTTTCAGCTTTTACGATTCCATTTCCAATATATACTCCTGGTGCAATTTCCATTTTTTTGCATAAGAATTCTCCATTCTTTGTACTTGATACCTTAATAAATTGTTCGCATCTTCCGTTTAACGTAATTTGTTTTTCGTCCTTTAAAATCTCCCTTTTTTCTTTTCTATCGTCCTCCTGTAACTCAATATTTCTTAACTTTTTCATCTCTTCTTCATAATCGTTTTCTTCTTCAACAAAATTATCCTTTTTATCCCTTCCTATTTTGAATTCCTCTTTTAATTCTTTCTTTTTTAATTCGTATTCGTCCTTCAACACTTCATTTTCTTTATTCAATATTTCTAACTTAATTTCTTCTTCTTCTATGTCCTCCATTTCTTCTTCTGTAAATTCTTTAATTTTCTCTTCAAATTCTATTTTAACTTCATTTTGAATTTTTTCTTCAATTTTATCTTCAATTTTTTCTTTCGTTTTTTCAATTTCAACTTTTTCTTCAATTTTATCCTCAATTTTATTTTCAGTTTTTTCTTCAATTTTAACTCTTATTTTATTTACTTCTATATTATTCTTATCTTCCTTCATTATTTCTCCTGATTCGTTAAAAGGTATCGAAAATTCGCTCGAGTTATCTTGTGTTACTGGAAATCGTAATTTTTTCTCTGGACCTAGTATATCACAATTCTTTGATAAAAAATCATTTCCTAGAATTCCATCCACTGGCAAATTATGATTGGTTATAATTTGGAAATGACAATCCAACTTATTTGGTGTTAAAAAATTTCCTCTGCATGTGCCCATTGTAGTACTTTGGCTATTTAGTGTTTATATGTTAATTTTATTGTTTTTGTTAATTTTGCTCATGTCCGCAACGCTATCCTTATTTAATAGGCTGATTTGGGCACCCGTATCCACTATTAGTTGTACTTCTTTCTTTTTGCTAATATCCAATGGTAGCGTTACAATTGCATCTGGTCCAATTTCGTATCTTTTTGGACCCACCTCGTCTTTTTGTTGATTTAGGAATGACAGGAGGGGTTTTGTGTCATTCCTCCTTCGTTTTCCGACTCAAATTGTTCTCTAGCTTGATATATTTGTCTTTCTGGACAGTTGATTTCTAAATGGGTTGGATTTCCACACCAGTTGCAACGGTTTGTTCTTGTTATATTAACTGTAGGTATTCTTTTTACGTTACAATTTGCAGCATAATGTCCTTCCTGACCACATATTCGGCATTTTATTTCTTGTTTAATTGGCCTTGTTACCTCCATTCTGCAATCTCTACTAATATGTCCCGGTTGGTTGCATTTGTAGCATACTATTGTCCGGCTAGGTGTTCCATCCTGGTTTGTATTTCTTTGATTGTTACGGAAATTATTGGTAGAATTACCATTCATGTCATTATTATTCCTAAAATTATTATTATTTCCATTGTAAATTCTATGTGGACTGTTGTTATTTGGTTTAAAATTTCCTCTATTGTTGGCATTTCCTTGAAAATTATCTGCAAAATTATTTCTATTATGATTTCTAATGTTATTATTATAATTTCCATTGAAATTATTTTTGTTATTGAAACCCCTATTATTGTTATTATTATGTATGTTATTATTATTTCTATTAAAGTGTTCATTATTATTAAAGTTGTTATTATAGAAGTTTGGATTCCTGCTGTTGGGGTTCCTGCTGTTGATCGCATTTTGGTCGAAGCGATTCCTATTTATGGTACTCGATACTGGGTGTTGTCTGGAGTTATCATTGGTAGTTTTTACTTGGTCAAATGCTGACAACAATTTGGAAAGCATTTGCTCCAGATTTGTATTCTCTGATATATTTGGTGTTTTCCTGACTGCAATCGAATCCAACTGTTCCGCGAACAGTCTGGCTCCTTTTAATAAGTCATCTAGTTCTTGATAGTCTTGTCCTAGAAAGTAATGTTTTACGGATTCGGACCGTAATCCTCTGATGAACACTCTTTGTGCTGTTTCTTCAGCATCCTGAAGCATAGCACCTGCTTCCCTGACGTATTTCTTTTTTATTCCCATTTTTAGGCAATAGCATTTTCTTTTTATTCTGTCTCCAAATGTGTTAATTGATTCATCTATGGATTGGAAGCACTCTTCCAATTCTGCCTTCAACTGCGCTATGTTTTTTTTTTGAATGAAATTTTCTTCTAAAATTTCTTTAAATTCTTCGTACGTAGTTATATTTCTGTCTTGGAATAGCTCCGCAGCTCTTCCTCTCAATTTTCCCCTTAATAACTGTTTTAATACAGATTCCCGATCAATAATGTCTGTTTTAAAGTAAGCCTCGTGGGCTAAATCTAAAAAACTCTGTAGTTCTAATACGGTTCTGTTTCCTTCCCCCGTATATGTTGGAACTCCATTCAAATATAATGAGAACGTTGTACTCAATGGCAATGTTATGTTACTTGTACTAAAATTGTATGAATTGTCCGTATTCATGTATGTTCTACGTGTAAGATTTGTTGCCAGTCGTTGATATTTTGCTGATTCTCTGTCGCTAAATCCATCGTCTATTAAGTCATATATTGGGTCATCTTTTTTATTATTATTTTCGTTATTATTTTGTTCCGAATTGGGTCTTACTGTAGTTACTGGGGTAACTTCCGTTGTTATTGGTGCTGCTGCCTCGCCTCCTTCCGCCATTGTTAATTCTGGTGTACCTTTTCCTACCAAATTAATTTCAAGTCCTTTACTTCTCGTATTATAATTATGTTTTACTAAAAATTTCCCTATATGGGTTTTCTTAGGGCCCGTTGTTTCCCTTTCGCCAAATGTTACTCGTTTTTTTCTTATTGCACCACTAGCACTCGGTACTTGTGGTGTGGATGATATAGGGTTTGTAATTTCGATGATCTGACTTTCTTCAGAACTTTTCGAAATTTCTGGGCTTACGTTGTCAAAAGAAAAAGAATCTATGAATTTGTAAAATTTTGACTTAATTTCCGACATTAACTTAGCTATCAAGTGGATATTTTATATATATATAAAAAGAAAATTGTTTTTTTTTTTATTTATTTTTTATTTTTTTTTTTTTTATTTCTTTTTACATAATAATTATTCTTTAAGCCACATAAGTATTCTATCGCAAATTATACATCTATAGTCTTTTTTCTCCCCTTTTGGTACCTGGGCAGTTCTCCAGTTATTTATACAATTTCCACATACTAGGCCGTGCTCAGTATTAAAGATTTCCCCTACTGTCCTAAATACCACTGGCATCTACAAAAAAAACGTTTTTTTAAATGTAGAAAAAAAATGCTTCTTTACTATAGTAATGCTACCTATCAGAATTTATTTTACGACAAAATAAAATTTTTAATCTACTTTAACTGTTAAAAAAAATTATATACTGTAAGTACCAAAAAAAAACAAAAAAAATCCAATTGAAATAATTCCAACTTGAGAAGAGAGAGACAAAAATGGATATATAAAAAAAGGAATTTTCGGAAGTTTTTTTTTTTTTTTAATTTTATTCTTTTTTAATAAAAAAAATTCTACTTTTTCAAAAAAAATGGTCTAAAAAATAATATTCTACTGTTTTTTTGTTTTTTATCTTATAATTTAAAAAAAATTTTATTTATCATCTTATAATTTTTAACAATCCTCATAATTTCTAGTTTATATATTTTTTATTTTATTTATTTTTATTTATTTTCTATCTCTTCTAATTTTTTTATCGCGTTTTCCGCTGTTTCTACGCATTTATTGAACAGTTGTTCCAATTTTTTCTGTTTTCTTCTGCTGTTTTGTTGTTTCTTTAAGCCTTTAATTTTATTTACGATGGCTATTCTTTGTTCAGTTGATGTTGCTATTGTCTTTTGTTTATACAGCTCCCTTATTTCTTGTTTTATCCTGAGCTGTACTCCTCCTCTCGTTTTAGCCGGTTTTTGTTCTGTTTCTTGATTTCTTCTGTTGTTGGCTCGTTGTCTTTCTTTATATTGCTCTATTGTTATGGGTTTAGGGCCTATCTTGTCATCCTTCTTTACTAATTTTCTTATTTCTTCCATTTATTTGTTTCTTTTTCTATAAAAAAAATAAACTTTGTTGCATTACTGCAATAAATTTTTACCCTTGGCTTAAGCCTACAGTTGGGCGTTTATTTTTCTTATAAAAGAAAAGAGCACGTAGTTCGTCGACAAGAGATAGTAATCTCTTGGTCACCGGCTGCGCCATATGTTGTATAATACTTTATACAGACATAAATAATTACCTTTTATTTTTTATTCCTGTCAATGTTTGGTTATCTATTTAACCAGGTTTCGCTTGATTCCTTTTTTTCTGCTTAATTTCCTCTTGTTATATAAAAATCGATAGTTTACTTTTTTTATATAGTATTTATTCTCAGTTTAATAATAATATTTAAAATAAAAGCTATATAGCACAAGCGTAGCTTAATATTTTAGATTAATATGTTTGACTGATCAAAATTTTAATGACAATATTTGCCCAAAATCGAGCTAATTTATACGATTTTTGGTGCATTTTCCGGCACAAATACAATTAAAAATGTTATTATCAATATTATTTATTTGAATAATACTAATAATAACATAATATCGGTATTGGTTTTATTCAATTATTATATTAGCCGAAAAATGCCCACACTAGCACTTTTTTTCTTTAATATTAATATTAATTAAATTTGGCCTATATAAATATTCTACCTGTAAAAAATCAATTGTTTTTTATTTATTGATTTTTATGCATTTTCAGCATTTCCAATATAAAAGAATATTTATATGAATTAGTATATAAGAATTTATTATAGGTTTTTTTTTTATATATATAATCAAAAGTACATATAATATTGATTATATACTTTTGATTATGTTGCGGGATAAATGTTTGGAAACATTTATTCCACAACACGTCAATCTCAGCCTGCACGTACGCAAGAGCGATCCATGTGGTATCAACGTCAGCCGGTGGATCAAGACCCACGTTGGAAAGCCGAAATGTCCAGTATGATCATCGAACAACAGCGACAAATCCAAGAAATGCGAGATGTACTAGCAGCAGAGTCAGCGTCAGCTCGAATCCAAACTACAACCAGCTCCGCTACTGTGCCGCGCGCGTCGTCATCCAGATCCTTGCGTGGTGTGTTGCATTCTCAACAAAGCTCTCATCCTAGGATCGGACCTGCAAGTGAGATTGAAACAAGTGATGATGACGCAATGGAAATACGCAATGACGCTACTCACCGCAGGAATCCAGTGTCGAATTGGCGACTACATTTCGATGGTTCTGGTAGGGGTTTATCGTTGAAGGAATTCTTGTTCAGAGTCGATAAGTTAGCACGGGGAGATAGGTATCCTGTCGAAAACCTGGTGTTGTCCATTAACCAGCTACTGAAAGACCGAGCAGAAATTTGGTATTGGCAATACATACGTAGAAATCTTAATTTAATAATTGAATTGAAAATATAAATAATCGTACAATAACTCTTGGCCATTAGTGTAGCATATTCTATCGTTCGGTTTTTTTTTCGTCGGTCCTCTCAAAAAAAGAAATTTTTTGATTAAATTTAAATAAGATTTAAATTTTTTGACAATAGAAAAACTGGTTTTCGATAATTCGAAAGAAATCTTTCGTTAATTGCATCTGATGTTAATTTACACCCAATCAAAATTTATTTGATGGTTATTTGAGGTTTTTATATAAAAATTTAATTATAAGAAAAATGATAACAAATATCAAAAATGTAAAACATACATCCGTGAAAAATATCTTTAATCTTTATTTTGTAGAAAAAAAATATCAAAATATGTAAGGGTTTACTCATAAAATGGGCAATAAAATGGTCCACTTTCAGGTGCGGGGACAGGTATATGGGGGGGGAATTAAAAAAGTAAAACACCTATCCGTGAAATTAATATATTCTTGATATGTTATAAAAATTTCGTGGAAGAAAATGTTCACTGGTTTTGTATAAAATGGGCAAAACAATTCCTCTATAAAACACTAAATTGCGCTCCTCGAGCCTTAATTGAAAATTGGAAATGCGTGTTCAATGATTTCGTTTCTGAAAGTAGTTTAAAAGGTAGTATTTTGAAAAGAATTATTGAAAAAATTATAGCTGATCTTACTTATATGGGACTTAAAGTTGTAGGAGTTGTTTGTGATCAGGGCTCCAATAACAGAAAATGTATGAGTGAGTTAGGAGTGGTTGATGTAGAATATCCATATTTTTTATTTAATGGAAATAAAATATTTTCAATATACGATTTTCCGCATTTATTAAAAAATTTAAGAAATCTATTATTAAAAAGAGATTTAGTTAGACCAGATGGTACAGTAAGTTTCAATGTTGTTCGTGAGTTGTATGATTTGGAAAAAAATAAAATAACGAAAATGTGTAGAAATTTAACCGAAAAACATATAAATCCATTAATTTTATGATAGAATGGGCAATTAATTAATGAAAATAACAAACAAAACTGTACTATAAAAATTTAAATATACCAAAAAAAAAATTAAACTGTAGAAATGTAAAAGTACTATTGTTTTTGTAAATTATTGAGACAAGATTTGCATTTTGTTATTTTTACTTGTCTTTGATTTCTTAATACACCAAGAACAAATTTCTTAATACACCAAGAGGACACGTAACAAGTTCATCAGGCCGTCCATTTAAATTTCCGGTGACCCTCTAATGTTAAATTGCTTGTCGCGCCTAGGGGGCTGAGTAACTTCTCTACATTTGGATTTAGATCTAAAAAATAGCACTAGCAGTAAAATTGTGAGAAGGGAAACCAAATTTAACTATTGTTAGAAAAGTATATTAATTACATTCTATATTGCCATTCAGGAATATTAATTTTAGTATTATTTCAAAATATGTATCTTTAATTTTTATTTATAAATGATTTTCCAAAAAAAATATATCATCAACAATATATATCATAAATAGGTATATCAGATATGAATTAATAATTAAAGATAAAAATCTATTATGGGTCCAAAATTTTTTTAATTATAGTAAATTTAAATTTTCATAAGCAAATAATGCTAAAATTCTGCTAAAAAAAATATAAGAAATCATTTGAAAATTTAAAAACCATGACATTTCTCTAATATATATAATATGTACTTTATTATAAAAAAAATTACCGATTCTATAAAATATTCATATTCATACCTATTTATATAAAGAAATTTCTATATATACATGTATGTGAAATTAATTTTAAAATATGAAAATAACAAAAAATATTTAAAATGATATTACAAATAACAAAAATTATATATTTATTTTGATCTTAATTTTTTTTAAATGTTGATTTAATTTTTTTTAAATTTTAACTTTTATATCAAATTTAAAATAGCTCCTAAGTCGTAATATTTTAAATTTAAATAGCTCCTAATATTTTTAAAAATATCGAACCTAATTTGTATAATTAATATTACAATTACTTCTCATCACGAATTTACTACTAACTAAATTTAGTTAATAAATATAGAATTCCAATCCAATCTAACTTATAACAATTTAAAATTTGAATTAAAACAATAATGTTTTTTTAATCAAAAATCCAAATAAATTTAATTGATATCTAAAATAAGTAACAAAATTTCTTGCTTCCCCGAGAGAACCCGCAAGAAACGAAAAAACGAAAAAAAATACAAATATAGGAAAAGAACCAAAAAAAAGTATACAAACATAAAAAATGTTGATATGAAATTTGTTGCCAACCAACAAGCAACATGCAACATGCCGCGGGATCCCATCCCAAAAAATGTATATGACATGCAAATGTTCCTGGTGCTACATCTTTACTTTATATTATTTTTGGTATAATATAATAATTACCTCGCTGGGTTGTTAAGAATTGAATACTATCGTCTAGAAACGACATACTTTCGCTATATTTCTTTGGATTAAATCCACTTCGAGATGACAAATTCATGGTAATTTTCTCTTCTGTATTTATCTCTAAATTATTTCCACCTAAGCTTGCATTGTTTTGCTGAAATAAAAATTTATATATTAAATATTAATAAAAATTGTTTTATTGGTACATGTTGCATTTAATTCTAAGCTAATTTCTTCCCAGATTTTTCCTTTAAATAAACCAATTTTGTATTTTACATTTCTTTTGTCCCACAAACATTCATTCGTGCACACCACCTCTATTAATTTTTCATTACTTACCTTAATATAGATATAGATAGATAATAGAAGAATATTTTTTATTAGTTAAAGTTCAAATAAATAAATAAAGATATAAATATTATTAGTAGGCAAATAAAAATTATTAAAATAATGAAGTAGTGGGATTCTCTAACGATTTAGAGTTTAGAGTTTAGAGACACTCTAACTATATATCGATTCTCTAACTTAGAGATATTTGGTATTCTGTAATTCCAAGTAATAGATTTAGAGAGAAGTACTAGATTGTTTTTGTTATTTTATGAATTGACAGTAGTTGACTGTCAGATTAATTTATTATTAAGCAAGCGTTTGAAAGATTGACAACAATAACAAAAAATTATAATAATTTTAAATTGTTGTTGAGTTGTTTTAATATCCCTAAATAAAATATTGATATTTATTAAATCAAAACAAAAAAGTGTATTTTACACCTATTAAAATAAATATATATATATACTTATATATATATTATATATATATGTATATATTATATTATATATATACTTATGTATTTTGAAAAAAAAAAATTAAATATTTAAAATTATCAACTTATATCTTTTCAAATACAATTCTCACAAAAGAATAAATAGTGCGTAAAATTACACTCTAAGTTAGAGTCAGAATTCATTAGGGAATAGCTCTTTCATTCTAAGTTAGAAAGGAACTAGTACAAAAAAATACTTTCCGATAATGCAAAAGATGGCGCGCGCACTAAAATTCTTTCTAAGTTAGAGCTGTCAGATTAACTCTAACTTAGAGAATTTTTAGTTACAGAATTCCAAAATGCTCTAAAATTAGAATTTAGAGTCTAAACTCTAACTCTAAATCGTTAGAGAATCCCACTACTGTATTCTGTAATATTGACTTACTTCCATTCGAAATTCTTCTAATTAATAATTTTTATTATTATAATATTTATGTGCCAATATCGATTTTGACAGACGCTATACGCCGGTGTTTAGGGAGAGCTCTTTGTTTTTGTTCGAAAACATTAAGCTTTGACTCAAGCACATCAATTTTTTTGTTTAGTCAGTGGTTCTTAAGCGGTGTTCGGCGGAAACCAGTGTTCCACCGATTTGGATAAAGTGTTCCCTCAAAATTTTAAATGTCATTAAGACGAAAAAACCCAATAAGTAAGGTTCAATAATTTTCATTTTATCTTCTTTACTTGTACATGTGTTGCCTTTTGTCTATTTGAATGACAAATGACAGAGTCTATGACTTCAAAATATTGCTTCAGCGTTTCAAGCTTATCGTTTCGTATCAGATATATCGCGGGGAAGGCTTATTTGGATTGTTATCCAGTGAAGCAAGAATACCTTTAGTATTTTCATTACCAATTGATTTTATTTGGTTTAAATTTAAAGTGCATTGACATTATAAACTTGAATTTAGCACATTTAATATGATGGTAACTATACAAGATTTTTTAATGAAGTCTATCTACTTTTTGATCACATACATTGAATTTCATTTTTGAAAAAATTAATTTGGAATTTTTCTTAACAATATATGTAGTTAAATACACTTTTTTTCTTTCATTAATTATTAATGAAGAGAAATTTTCGCGCCTGTCCCCATCTACGTAAGAAATTAGACTGACACTACAAGCGCAAATTCGTTAGTACACAAAAACAAAGTACTTGATACAAAATATATTAAAAAAAAAACCTATTAAATTAAAATTATCATCTATAACAGTATTCCGTAACCTTTATTTGCATACGGCACACACATTTTTTTTTCTGGAAATCCGGGGCACACCACAAACGAAAATATAAAACAATTTGTGTATAAAATATTTATAATGAAAAAATACATTTATTTTCTTACATATAACTGTTATTAAGTGTGTACAAATCCATTACAAATAACTAATGTGATACCTGTGCTTGCTTCAGTGAATCCAAATATTTTATATTCGGCTCGATATGTGAAAGTGCAACACGAAGTTCTTGGTCAAGGCCCTTTAAGCATGACCGCTTATCATTTTTTATTAAAACTGGAAGTGAAAAACTTAGTTCACATAGGTATGTTGTAGAAAAAGGAAGCAGAACTGCAAAAGCCTGGTCAGAAATCTTAGGATATTCCTCCTTGTAATCCAAAAAACATCCCATGGAACTTCGTTGAACTTCAGTTTCATAGTCCCGTCAGTTCTCAATTCCACAAATTCCTCTCGAATTTGTAGAGAAAGTGCTTCAACAGAATTTTCGGCATCACTTGCAAAAGGATTTCGAATCCAATTATATTGATCCGTATTTATTGTATGAAAGTAGTGCTCAAAATTTTGTTGCAGTAATTTTAAATGTTCTTGAGCCAAATCCAAAATTATTTGCTTCTTCTCGATCTTGATCTGGTTGGTCCTTTGAAATATTTCTAGTGATCCTCAAAGTCTGCCAAAAGTTCGAGTTTTTTGTGAACCCGTTTAATTTATCTGAGCACGTCAATAAATTTTCATCCCTACATTGCATTTTTTTTTAGTTCGTTCAGATGCTCGAAAATATCTACCATATACGCAAGTTCGACCACCCAAATAATTATTTTCAAGGAGCTGGTGTAGTTCGGGCATTTTTTGATTTAATAAAAACTGACTAACCTCGCATCGTAGTTCAAATAATCTGACCAGAACTTCTCCGCGTTACAGCCAGTGTACTTCGGTGTAATATAACAAGGATTGATATTCTGATCCCATTTTTGTGTAGAGTATTTAAAAAATTCGCGAATTCAGGGCCCTGGATTTAATGATATTGACAATTTCGACGCATTCGTTCATAGTTTGCAATAGTTCCTCTGGTAGATTTCGGGCCATTAATGCTTCTCTATGTATGCAGCAGTGTGTGATTTTGTCTCGTGTGTAAAGCGACAAAATTTCCGGATTTTGTCGCTTTACACACGAGACAAAACCCTTTTTATTGCCCATCATAGCTGCAGCGCCATCTGTACAATCAGTGCAAACACTAGTACAATTACTCCATTGAATACCACAAGTATGGAAAAAATCATCAGTTGCTCGGAAAATCTCTTCGCCGGTAGTTATTTCTGGAATCTCTTTGCAAAAAAAAAATAGTGCTCTTTTATGGAGTTTTCATCAACGAAACGTATAATAATTATCAATTGTGCTCGGTTTCTAATATCTATTGATTCGTCGATTTGAAGAGAAAATTTCCCATTTTTTTTCAATTTTGTAATTAGCGTTTCCAGAATGTCACATGACATATCGTCAATACGTCTTTTAACAGTATCAGTCGATAACGAAACTCCAATCATAATTCGAACAATTTCCATGCATACTGGTTTAATAAGAGTTTCGCCGATAGTGTGTGGTTTTTTTCTGACTTGCAATTAACTTTGCAACATGGTAACTAGCTTCTAATGCTTTGTCAGAAACTGTTACAGACGATTTCATGAATTTCTTCTGTTTTACATTTTGACTTGAAAGTCGCTGAAAATATTGCTTGTCGTTTTTGGCACAACTGGGATGTTTTGAATTTAGATGGCGAATCATTTTACTTGGTACCATTGACTCGTTTGGATAGCTGTTCTCTGCAAATGACACATTCTGGTTTCGGAGCTGTTTCTTCACCACACCACGTAAATCCATATTGTATGTACGCTTCATTATACTGCCTCTTCAAAATCTTTTATTTTTTTATAATAGTACTACGCTTCATTATACTGCCTCTTCAAAATCTTTAAATTTTTTTATAATAGTACTGACTCCATCATCATTTTTTGATGATCTCTCACGTTCTCTTCGCAAAAACTTGTCAATATTTAAAATGCTATTAAAAAAATCTAAGAAATAACACAATAACACAAAATACTATATTTTATTTATCGCAAAAAGCACATAAAAATATAAACAAACGTTTAGCCGCAATAACTATTTTGCTTGCAATATAATGTTGTTTATTTACAAATATAATGTTGTTTATTTAAAGCAATGCTAACTAGACCAGAACTTTTTTTAACGGGTTGTATTCAATTTGGAAAAAATTAACAAAAAAAAAACGAATCCATAAATTTGAAAATTTACTTCTCTATGAAATATAAAATTTAAAATATATGTATCCTGAAAGAATTATTAAATAGCTATTTGAATTGTTTACCACGGCACACCAGTGCACTGATCTATAAAGATAGGAAAAAATAAAAATAAATATGATTTGTTACTTGAAAAAATAATGGTTTAGAAAATAAAATTATCTATTTAAAAAATCTGATAAAAAAAATAATGATGATATTGATTATAACAATGATCTTGAGGAATATGAAAACACAAATCAAAACAACATCAATAAATCATACGATCGCTATCAATCAACCCCAATTGAATAATGAATCATTCGATTGGGAATCATTCGACGAAATCATTCGACGATTTTATCCAAGTCATCAGAAAAAGAAATAGTGAAAGGAAAATTATTTACGTGTGCTATTGTTTGTACACTGAACAGAAGAAAAAAATAACATTGAAGAATCGATGATCTTAACAGAAAAACAACAAAATAAAGAACAACAAAGGGTAAATGAGAGTACTAAGAACAATGTTAATGATAGTTATAAAAAACGAACGAAAATTCCACCAATTAATGTATTTAATCAAAATCGAAATGAAACTGTAAAAATTCTTATTACAAAATTAGGCATTAATAAATATGATTCTTATACTAAAAAAATAAGTTCTGAAAAGCATGCAATATATACTAATAATTTAGAAAATTACAATAAAACAAAACATGCTCTAAAACAGTGTTATTCACTAATATTTTTTATGAACCACATCATGATTTTGTACAGAATTAAGGTACCACCACCAAAATTTTATCTATAAAAATATTATTTTTTTTTAATACATATAATAAACGCATTATAATTTTATTATTAAAAAAACAATATATTATTTTATTATTTTATAAAATTAAAAAAAAGAAAACTTAACAAAAAAAAACAAAAGAGAAATTCAAATTTAACAAAAAATATATATAAATAATTAATTTGCATGCGCGAAGATTTTTTTCGGCAACAAGTACTTGAATATTTGGCATTATTTTTGTTAATGCCATTATAAATGGCGGCTCCGGATCTACATAATTTGTAATTCGTGCTTTTATTTGTGTTAAGACTGAGAAGCCTTGCTCACATAAATATGTGGTTGGGAATGGCAATAATATTTTAATTGCCTCGTTAGATATAAGTTTATAATCATTTTTAGCATATTGCCAAAACTCTGTATTCTTCTTTTAGCTCTGCAGAGAGCTTGCACCAATCAAGTACATATTTTGCGTAAGGATTTAAAACCCATTACAAGTCTTTTTTTTCTAATTTGATATCTGGAAAGTATGATTCTATCGACTCAGATAATTTTTCTAAATGATAAATAACCATATCTTTAACGTTTTTTTTCACAGTGTAATTATTATTTTCAATAAACTCTTTCATTGATGTGAATGTCGATAAATCGTCATTTTTAAAACAATCTACCAAAAACTTAATTTTTTGTAAAACGATCTGATTTTTATATGTATGTGTATTAATAACATTGGCGTTAAATCCCTGTAAGTCAAGATTAACTTTGTTTAGTTTTTGAAAAATGTCCGATAGATATGCCAATAAACATAAATTGTCATTATTTTCGAAAACATCCATTAGATTTTTCATATTATGTTTCTTTTTAATTTCATCGTAATTCATAAAGGCTATGACTTCATGTATCAACTCGAAAAATCTGGTAATAATTTTGCCGCGCGACAACCACCGAACTGCAGTATGTAACAAAAGTGTTTCGTGATCGGAACCCAAATCATCACATAAAAGTTTAAAAAGTCTGGCATTTAAGGCTCTTGATTTTATAAAATCAATTACCTTTACCACAGCCGACAGACCGGTGAAAATAAAGGTAACATCGAAATAAAGGTAAATTAATTGTCTATCAAACGCGCCTAGTTTGGATATTCTAGGTTCAATACGCTAGAAGTTATAATTGAATAAGTGCTTGTACCTACTTCTCCAAAGGACTTTTTTAAAACACCCTGTAGCTCAGTGGGTGTTGAAAATGCACCCTCCCTTCTATACGATTTTTTGCTTATAATGAACCAAGAAACCACCCCTTAACGGATTAGCATCCCAAACCGGTATAAATTTTAACGTGAGCTACAAATTAAATCGTGAGAATTAATAACATTTGGTGCATCCAACACAGATTTCGTCGCGGCCTTGGCCTCCGCTTACAGCCTCCGCTTTAGCACGCTACCTCCGCCCGTGGAATTCTTGCCAGTTACTAATATAAATTTTTGTAATAACAATGAAAATTTTAACGAATTAAAAAACTCGTTTAATACCTATTGTCAATAAATTAAACTCTTTAGTTAATATATTAAAAGAAAATTCAATGGGAATCGACTTTCTTTATGAAAACCTAATTAATATTTCTAATGTCTAAAACACATATAATGAACAAATTAATAATAATTTCGATTAATGTTAATTCGATAATATACGAAATATTCAATTTAAAAACTATGAAATAATAAGAAACGATAGACCAGAGTCAGTACAAGGGGAGGAGGAGGTACAGCAATCTTAAATAAGAATAAAAATATAAAATAGTATCACATATTGAAATAAAACAATTTAATTGTTAGAAACACCTGTTATATCACCCAGAATTAAAAATAATACAAACCTAAAAATTATTTAAACATAATGCTTCATATAGAAATCTATTTCCTGAAGAATTTCAGAAGCTTTTTGAATATGTATTACAATCAAAGCCGTATATAATTATTATATACGGCTTTCCTACTACTAAATAAAATTGATAATTATTTTAATACATATTCGCTGGAGATATTAACGCAAAACATATTAGTTGGCAAAATAGAAATAATAACGATAAAGGGTTTTTTTAAATTCATGGCTTCAAAATAATGGTATAACTTACAACGATAAACTCTATTCTAGTGATTCTCCTACTTATCCTAGAGGAAATTCATATTTAGATGTTTGCATATCAGATAATAGAATAAATATTAATTAAGAGCAGAACGAAATACTTCAAACAATAACCTTCGATAGTGATCATCGTGCATTGTCATTTGAAATAGCAATTCTAAATTTTAATGAATTACATACTAGTAAATGATGAAATTCAAAATTATCAATATAATTTGAAAAATATAAATGTGAAAAAATTCCAAAAACAATTAAATAAAAGTTACATCAGTAAATAATTTAAATCTTGTTTCCAACAATAGAAAATTATCTAAATTGAAATAGATTAATATATTCAATATCTAGCCGAAATTATTATTATTATTATTTATTATTAATTCTTGATTTTCAATAAAAACAAAGTTACATATGTAATTTTTTTTTTCATAATTTGCTTTTTTATAGAAAATAGTTAGGAAGATTCTGTGTAATACTGTGTCGAATGTAACTATAATTAAATTAACTTAAATTGATGGGGAAATCAAATATAGCTTTTTAAATTATAAAAAGCTATATTTGTCTGTCAGGGTGTACATATTTTCAAAATTAAAGCAATAAAAAAAGAAAATGAATGAATAAAATAACAAATGTATATAACAAATTTTATAAAAACAACTTAGTATATAAATGCGAAATTCGAATTCAAATATAATTTTATTTTTTACTATTATTATTTAAACTTTACAAGAACATCCAAATACAGTTGCTCGCAAAAGTATCCGGCCACCCTACTTGGTTAAAAAAAATTATGTATTTCAGAACTGATAAAAAATACACACAAAAGTATCCGGCCACTAATGGTATTATGACAGTTGCTTCCTTACATACTTGTTTTCCTTCTTATTAGTCTCTGGAGAAAGAGAAAAAAAAACTGCGTAGAAAAACAACATTGGAGTGAGTGCTATAGCTACACTATGCTACACTACGCCAGCGCTGGCTTTCAACAAGTTGAAAAACTAACGCCAGCGCTAGACTATTTTAATATTGGGAGGCAAAAAATTGGTGAAAAATCAATTTTTTGGAAGGCAAAAAGCTGATTCTTTCTAAGAAAATTCTTCGCAGCTAAAATCTATGAGATAAAATGATTTAAAAAACCAATTTTAAAAATAACAAGTTTTTTGAGACATTTCTTTTAAAAGATTCAGTTGGCTTTGTCTCACATGCACTAGCTATCTCTTTTATCCGCCACTTTGTTTATTGTATTTTTTTCAAGTATAACGGGACTTCCCAAAAATTATTTTATTTCGCAAATATGTAGTTTGTAAATAGTGCGTCATTCGAGAAAAATTGCATTTCCGAATTATGTATACTTAATTTTTTGTTTGTCGGTACTTAAGCAAGTAGTTTAAATTGCGCGATTTTTATTGTGTAAAAATGCCGAAAGTGCGAGAAACCAGCTTAGAGCAAAGAAAATTAATAATTTCTTTAAAAAAAGAGGTTATTCGCAACGAAAAATTGTAGAAGAAATAAAAATACCACGTAGTATTGTGCAAGGCATCATAATTAATAAATATGAAAAGGAAATTATATTAATGAATAAACCCAGAAGAGGACGACCTAAAATATTATCTTAACGTGAGGAAAGGAAATTTTTTAGAGCACTTAAGGTAAATCCACAAACCAGTAATATGTGCAGATATACAAGAAAGTACAGGGAAACCTTAAGTGTTTGTTGAGACTGTGCGACGTATAAGTAAGAAATCGGGATACCATGTCCGTATCGCAAGGAAGAAACCCTGGATAAGCATCTAAATCACTTATAAGCATCTAAATCACTTATACGCAATAAGTATCTGAAATCATTATAAGCATCTAAATCACTTATACACAATAAGTATCTTAAATCACAGGTCTCAGTAAATTTTCAATTTCAGAATGATTAAATTCGAAGAGCCACAATTTAATGAATTTAATAAATTTAGATTTTACTTGTTCACACCGGTACAAAAATGGTAGCTTATTAAATAGACGAGGTGCAATGATATTATAGAACTGACAATAGTGCATTTTACGAAATTTGGGGATTATCACAAGATTTCTGGTATTTACTCTTAGGTTATGTGTTACACTAATTCTAGGGTCATCATAACCAGAACGTAAAAAATCATTTTTAAACACTTAAAAATAAAATAGTATAGATGCCTTAATGGCAGAACTCCCAGCATTTTAAAAAGGTCAAAACTATGTGTTAAGCGACTACACTTCAATATTACCCTAATGGCATGTTTTTGTTTAATCAAGATCTTATTAAAGTGAGTACCACCCCAGCAGCTAATACCATAATTGCAGTGATATACAAGTGGTTGTGACACCCAGGAATGCCTAAAAATTTAAAAAAAAATTATAATTTAGAAATAAAATAAAATATATATCGAAAATCCTTCCTCTGCGTGAGCCGGTCTGTCAAGTTTGCTTATTGTTTTATTGTTTAGTTGTTTTCGTTCCGGTGATGGGGCCATAGTTTGTAGTTTAGTTGTAGTTATCGTTAAGTTATAATTTGTGGTGTTGTACCCTAGATTACAATAAAACAAAATTTAAATGTTTTCGAAAATTAAAAAACAAATGATGCTCTTGAGCTGACCCCGGGTCATATCAAGGGAATGATGAGATCATGCGAGCGAGATCGGAAAAAAATAAGAAATCGGGGAGTCGAATATTTTCCGCTGCGCTGGACACCGGGGTTAAATGTGTTGAATTTTATTCGTTTTTTTTTTAATGTTTCTTTCTGAAAAAAAACAAATTGTGATAAGTTATAATTTATTAATACGTGAATACGATAGCTAAAAGAAATTTTGTATATGTGATGGAAAAGAAACATTAAATATGGAAAGGGAGAATTAGAAATAAATAAGAGATGTGTTTAAATTTAAAATCGAGAAAAAAAAAAATTTGAAAAATAAAAAATTTTATGAAAAAAAACCCATATGAAAAAAAAATTATTAAGAATGGGAAAAACATGAAAAGATTTATAAAGATTTATAATTTATAATAAAAAAAAATGAAAATCAAATCAGTTAAATAATAATAATAATTATTATGGTGTCCAGCGCGCGCATAAATTATTAATTTGGGTGAACCGTCAAGCCGAAATTTTGTTCCTGTGGTGTCCTGTTCCGGTGTGCCAGAGTAGTCACGTCTCTTAGTAAGCTATCCTGTATCGGAGTGTCCTCGTTGGAGTTCCGTCGGCGTCCTCATCGTGGGAGATTAGATTTTTTTGTTTAATTAGTTTATTTTTTTCCGATTAAATTTATTAATCGGAAAAAATATTATTAAACACAATAAAAGAAAAAAATTAGATAAATTAAAGAACAAACATTAAATAAAATTTTGTGATTTTTAAAATGAATTAATAATTTGTGATTTTTAAAATAAATTAAGAAATAACTATAAAATAAACTAAATAAATTTATATTAAAATTAGATTAAATAAAATTGTTTTATTTAATTAAAAAGTTTTAAAATGTAAAATAAAAAAAAGGTGAGATTAAAAAAGAAAATATTATTTATGATTATAAAATTTATTTTACAACATTGGCGCTGCGGAAAGGATGAGAAGTACGTTTCTCATCCAAAAGAATTTAGTGCGGTAAAACGAAATAAATTAAATTAAATTAAAAAAAATTAATCGTAAATAAAAGTGGACATTTACTAAAATAAAAAATATATAATAATTTAACATTATAAATAAACTCAAAAAATAATTATTAAATTTTTTTTAATTAAAAAGTATCGATTATTTAAATAAAGAATTTTCAATAAAATCAGTGGTAGCAGAGTAATTGCAGTAAAAAATCGCAGTTAAAAGTTGCAGTTAACAAAAAGTTGCAGTAGAAGAAGCGCAAATTTAAAAAAAAAATATATAATAACAGAAGAAGAAGCTGGTAGCGGAGAAAGCAGCGAAGCAGAAAATTTTTTTAAAGTAGTACCTCATTCTTTCTAATATACAAATTCCAAAATATATATAAAAAAAAAACGGGATTCTAAAATTAAAAAAAAAACAATATATATTATTGTAGTCAACTTTCTCTAAATCAAAATCTCCTTAAATCAAAAAATTCCCTATTTCAAAATAGTTTGAACGGTCCTTAATTATTATACTTATAATTGCATCAAGCATATACCCTATTTCAAAATAGTTTGAACGGCCCTTAATTATTATATTATTATACTTGGGGGTCGGGTTTGGAAGTCGACAGGGTAGGCAAAGTAAGTTTCGGCTTGCTTTGTTGCAACTGTCGAGGTTTCTGAACAAGTACTTGCATTACCTCCTCGTAGTGGCCCCTGGAACGGTATCTGTCTTCAATATGGATACAGACAGAATTTGCAAGCGTGAAACCAAGCTAAGGGTGTAATTCGTACCGTGCCTAGAGCTGCATGGCTGAGGGTGAGCTCAGTCGCTAACGGTGGACTCCGGATACCAGGCGACCTCCGGTTTTAACCAGCCTTACCATAGTATCGGGCTTCTGCTATGGTGGACCTTCTTTTGCCGCGATACTCGTGGGAACAAAATATGGAATCCAAAAAAACAACAACAACAACAAAAACAACAACAACATCAACAGTACCAACAGTACCAACAACAACGATACCATCCGTAGCAGCTACAACAGAGGTATCGCCGGTGGCTCATACAGCTGTCCCAGTAGGCCCTCGAGCCACTGAGACTGGCTCAGCCTTGGCGGATGCTATCGAACTGCTACAAAGAACGCGGATGCATGACACCGATGAAAGTGCAATCGCGACAGATGACGAGAGCATCTATTTGAAGGACTCTGAAAGCGATAACGTCACAGTCATTGAAAATGACTCAAACAGCAAGAAGACAGAAGATGCCGACATTCCAATACAAACGGAAGCGGCTAAGAAACCGTAGAACTTGTGTGGCTCGGTCAAAAAAAGATTACGCAGAATGGTAAGAGGTGGCATGCCATATGAGGTAGCCAGAGCGGAAATCGATAGAAAGCATGCGGAATCAGAAGCACCTAAAAAAGAAACAGGTCAGAAGCGACTATCCCGGATTCTGGCAAGCGCTTTAAAGGGCAACAAAAAGCGACCAAACATCTTCGCCCAACATACAGCGAGGTCACCAGCTGTACCAAAGTCGGTATCACACCGAAACAGTTCCCGTTAAAAGCATTAAGCGAAACTGAGGCTAAGATGGTCCAAACGGCGGTGATAAATGCAATTGATGAGCTCCCGAGGGGCACGCACATCAGGTTCAACGGCTCGTCGAGGAAACCTGGCTGGGTCTCGTTCAACTGCAATGATGACATGAGCAAGACCTGGCTTGGTAACATAGTCAAAAACATCAAGCCGTATCAAGGAGCGGAACTTATCATGGTCGAGGGCAAAGACCTCCCGAACTACGCCACCTGCTCAGGATTCTTCCCGGATGAAGAGGGTCTTCATGAGGAGAAGATACTGAGCAGGCTGGGCAGGCTGAATGACGGCCTGTATACTGAGAATTGGAAGGTCGTGAAGAGGACATCAACAGGAAGGGGCCATCACATGGTCCTTTCTGTTGATGAGGCCTCGGCTAGGACTCTTCAATCACTCGATTGCAGGCCGTGGTACTGTCTGGACAGGGTGAGTCTACGCCTAAGATTAAGGACGCACGAGAAAGAGTCAAGAAGGCAGCCTAAACCAACGCCACAAGATACAAAGATGGAAATGGTAGTCTCTAGAACACCAGAACCAGTTAAGGTAGTGGATGTGGCTATGAAAGATCCTACAGCAGCGTCTACACCGGCAGTGACGACAGCAACAACAGCACTAACACTAACAGAGGTGGTCAAAGCAGCTTCGGAACAAATTCCGTCGACCAGCGGCTTTACAAAGGCAACTGCGTCCAAAAAGGTGGCAGAATTCAGACCACCTCTAAATAAAAAGAGGAGAGAGGACAGTGGTAGACGTGAAGATTCTCACAGAAGAAGAAGCAGGTCACCGTATAAGAATAGGACACCTCCCAGAGAGGAAAAAAATAAATGGCGTAAGGTGGGGCATGGTAAACCAGCTAAAATCAGCTCCAGGCATACCAGAAGGGAGGTGTCAAGAAGCCCACCACCAATAAGGAGAGAGAGGAGACAAAGTCCGGATCGTGGAAGAAGCAGTAGAGAGGCTCAAAGGGGTCTCTCTTCCCGACGGAGAAGCAGAGAAAGGCATCACTCCAACAACAGAACGAGCAGGGAGACCTCTCGGCATGGTCCCCGGCCGGAGAGAAGAAAGTAGGTGCCAAAGTAACTTTTAAGGTACTACAGGTGAATCTACTGCATGCGAAGGCTGCATCGGCAGTTGCAGGTTGCAGATTCGCAAAAGAAGAAATTAGTTTTGCCTTAATACAGGAACCATGGCTAGCAAAAGGTAAAATTTGCGGGCTAGGTGATTCTAAAGGTAAGCTACTTTATGATTACAAGGACCAAAGACCAAGAGCCTGTATACTTTTTAATAAAAATATAAATTACGTTCCCATTACAGAATACTGCAAAAAGGACGTAGTAGCAGCCATTGTAACATCTAGAGGAGAAACGGCGGATATCATAATATGTTCAGCGTATTTACCAGGAGATGAACAATGCCCATCACCAGAGCTAATCGGACTGCTATCCTACGCAAGAAGAAACAGGATGCAAATGATAATTGGATGTGACGCAAATGCTCATCACACCAATTGGGGTAGCACAAATATCAACAGTAGAGGTGAGTCAGTCTTAGAATTAATTAATAGCAATAACCTGTTTGTAGTTAACACAGGTAACGAACCAACTTTTAGTAACAGGATTAGAAACGAAGTTCTAGATCTTACCATCTCAACTTCGTTCCTGACAAATATTAAAAATTGGCATGTCTCAAACGAACCATCATGTTCCGACCACAGGCACATAAGGTTCGAAATCGTGGGCCTTAGTCCCGAAATTTCAGTTTACCGTCCAAAAAAACGGCCCAACTGGACATCCTGTAAGGAAGATTTGGAAAACAAATTAGAAATCATTCCGAATAGGATTAACAACATAGATAGTCTCGAAGAAGCAGCCTGGACAACCAGCAGGGCTATAGTAAAAGCTTTTGAGAACAACTGTCCACCACGTTACAAGACAAGTAACAGGCAAGTACAATGGTGGAATAACAACCTAGAGGACCTAAGAAAGAAAGTTCGTAGGTTATTCAACAGTGCAAAAAATAACAGCCCACACGAATGTGTAAGGTATAAAGAAGCACTCACGACATATAACAAGGAGATCAGGAAAGCGAAACGATCCTCCTTTCAGACGTTCTGCGAAAGTATTGAAGACCTTGAAGACGAATATACAAAGTTATGGCAAATGAAACTACAGGCTCCATTGGTCTTCTTAAGAAAGCGGATGGTAGCTATACAGAAACAAAAGAAGAAACAGTTGATGCTCTATTGAGGGCACACTTTCCAGGAGCCATAACCGTAGATGAAAACGAAGAATTTAGCCATCCGAGGACAACAAGCGATATCGGCACGAACCTGAGTGAAGAATGGAAACAGGCTTCCAATATCTTCAGCCCGGAAAGAGTAAAATGGGCCATCAGCACATTAAAGCCCTTTAAATCACCAGGACCAGATGGGATATTTCCGGCACTACTGCAAGAGGGTAAAAAAACAATCATCCCCGTACTAACCAGGCTCTTTAAGGCCAGTCTGGTATGGGGACATATACCAAAAGCATGGACGGATGTTAAGGTAGTATTCATTCCAAAAGCAAATAAGAAAGCAGATGGAGATCCGAAAAACCTGCGTCCCATCAGCTTATCATCTTTTATTTTGAAAACGCTAGAAACAGTAGTTGAGAGATACATAAGAGACATAACCCTCACTCACAAACCTCTTAACCACTACCAGTATGCGTCTCAAGCAGGTAAATCCACCGAGATGGCGCTACTCAACTTAACGGGTAAGATAGAAAAGTCTATTGCAGATAAAGAAGTAGCGATCGTGGCCTTCATGGACATCGAAGGAGCCTTCAACAACACCTCTCACGAGTCTATCATCAGAGCAATGAGAGAGAAAGGTATAAGTGACAGAATCTGCAGGTGGACCAGATCCATGCTAACAAGCAGGAAAATAGAAATTTCGATCGGCGGAATCACCACTAAAGCGAGAACTGTCAAGGGATGTCCTCAAGGTGGTGTTCTTTCACCCCTTCTGTGGTCATTAGTAGTGGACAGACTACTATTCAAATTACAAGAAAATGGCTTTGAATGTCAGGGATATGCGGATGACCTCGCGATAATAATCAGAGGTAAATTCACTAGTGTACAGTGTGACTTGCTGCAGAGAGCATACAACATAGTTGAAAGATGGTGTATAGAGGAGGAACTTCGAGTCAACCCGGACAAAACCATCATAATTCCATTCAGCAATAAACATAGGATAGATAATCTAAACAAACCAACGCCGTTTGGAGTAGAACTGGCATTCTCTAAGGAAGCCAAATTCCTGGGTGTAATCCTGGACCAAAAGCTTAACTGGAATAGCCACATTAACAACATCATCAAGAAAGCAAACCTATCCCTGTGGACCTGCAGACGCATATGCGGCAAGACCTGGAGTATACATCCAAAAATAGCATATTGGATGTATCTAACAATCATCAGACCGATCGTAACCTATGCGGCGGTAGTATGGTGGAAGAAAAGTAAACAACTAAACATCCAGAACAAACTAAACAAGTTACAAAGAGTAGCATGTCTAAATGTAACTGGAGCAATGGGCACGACGCCAACGTCAGCGCTCGAAGTGTTGCTGAATTTAGCCCCACTTCACATAACCTTAGAAGAAGAAGCGAAGATGGGTGCTATGAGAATCAAAGGCTACCAAGGTCTCGACCAAAGGGCGTTGTGTAATCATCCCTCTATAAAATTAGCAGCTAACAATAAATCATATCTTGACATGCCAAGGGATGACTGCAAGATTAAATACGTATTCAACAGACCATTCAACATAGTGATTCCAAACAAACACGACTGGGAACACACAAAACCAAGGGAAACCGAACTCCAATGGTATACAGATGGATCCAAGACAGATGAAGGGGTAGGATCTGGTGTCTACGGCAAAAGACCCAGGATAAACAGAACACAAAATTTAGGATCTCTAACGACGGTTAGAAAGTTTACGCAATCGTTAAGAAGTTTTATATCAGAGACTCATTTAACGATTGCGTAAACTCCTGCAGAAGTTTACGCAATCGTTAAATGAGTCTCTGATATATTAACAATAGATTGTTTCAACACCCTGATTACATTATGAGAAAGAAACAGGGTCACTTTATCATGGATTCCTGCACATACGGGATATGAAGGCAATGAGATGGCGGATGAATTAGCAAAGGAAGGTGCGGGCTCAACATTTGAGGGTCCAGAGCCATTCTGTGGAAAACCAAAGTGTCATCTCAAAGGATTAATAAAGGAAGAAACCAGACGCGCTCAAATCAACTCATGGAATAACAAAATCGGAATGAAACACTCCAAACTCTTCATGAAGGAGCCGTCGAAGAAAAGGACAAAAGAACTCCTAATGTGTAGCAGGAAAAAGGTCAAAACAATAACTGGCTTCCAAACAGGACACTATGGACTACGTAAACACCTACACTCTATGAGGCTATCACAGGAACGAGTATGTAGATACTGTCAAGAAGAAGATGAGACAGCAGAACACCTACTATGCGAATGCATGGCCCTCTCAAACAGGAGGCTAAGGTATCTGCAATGGTACGTCATTTCTCCATCTGATACATGGAACCTATCACTATCAAATCTGTATAGATTCATCCGCAGCACAGGTCTGATAGATGAGTAACTATGAGGGATGTTACAATAAGCCTTATGGCTGCAGTGACGTGGCGCTTCGGTGTCATCCCTGTACTTAAACCTTAACCTTAACCTTAATTATTATACTTGATATACATTCCGTAATACAAAATTCTTTAAAGCAAAGTATGCTCTTATTCAAAATGTTTTAATAATTAATATATATTGAAAAAAAATTCCATTTATCAAAATGTTTAGCCAGAAAGAAAAATCTTTGAATATTAAAGAAAAACTTGATATCATAAGAAGAATTGATATTGGTTATAAACGTATAAATTTGGCTCGTGAATATGGAATTCCGCCAAGTACCATCACATGCATTTATAAGAAAAAAAGTGAATATCTTGAAAAGTCAATCAACAATGAATATATGACTATGAAAAGAATTCGGAAATGCAAAAATGAGGATGTTAACAAGGCAGTATTATCATTTACGAAACAGTGTCGGAATATCCAACTTCCGTTATCAGGAGACATTGTTAGGGAAAAGGCTAAAATATATGCGGATAAATTAGGATTTGTCAATTTTCTTGCAAGTGATGGATGGCTAACAAAATTTAAAAAAAGGCATGGAATATCGTTCAGAAAAATTTGTGGTGAGAGTTCGGCCGTTCCCCAACAAGATGTCAATACTTGGAAAGTTGCATTAAAACAATTAGTATTGAGGTATAATCCAGAGGACATATTCAATGCTGATGAGACTGCACTCTTTTTTCGATGCATGCCGGATAAAACACTGGCTTTTAAAAATGATAAATGCTATGGTGGAAAACACAGCAAAGAACGTGTAACGCTGCTACTTTGTACAAATTGTACAGGTACTGAAAAACTAACCCCACTACTCATAGGCAAGTCACAAAAACCAAGATGTCTCAAAAATGTTCGTTCATTACCTGTTTCGTATAAATTTAACAGAAAAGCTTGGATGACATCCGATATTTTTCAACAATGGCTCCAAGAACTAGATGATAAATTTACAACAGAAAATAGGAAGATTATTTTATTTATTGACAATTGCTCCGCGCATCCTAAACATGCTACAACAAATTTAAGATCTATTTCTGTTATGTATTTTCCGCCGAATATGACCAGTAAAGTTCAACCCTTGGACTTGGGAATTATTAAAAACTTAAAACAATTTTATAGAAAAAAAATTGTTTTGAAAAGGCTACATGAATTAGAGCATAATACCCCATTTAATCAAATTTCACTGCTTGATGCAATTAATCAAGTGTCTGAAGTTTGGAAAATTGATGTCACACATTGTTTTAAAAATGACGATTTATCGACATTCACATCAATGAAAGAGTTTATTGAAAATAATAATTACACTGTGAAAAAAAACGATAAAGATATGGTTATTTATCATTTAGAAAAATTATCTGAGTCGATAGAATCATACTTTCCAGATATCAAATTATAAAAAAAAGACTTTTAAAAAATGATGATGGAGTCAGTATAATATTTATATTATTTAAATGTATATATGATAAAAAGTTTTTTATTTTAAAAAATTAAATTGTTTTATTTCAATATGTGATACTATTTTATATTTTTATTCAACATTATATATCTAGATAGCCAGACTTGAGGAGGAAGTGCAATCCTCCTCAAAGAAAATATAAACATTATCTTGACCACGATTTAAAAAAAGAGGAAGTTCAACTGACGACAGTAGTAGTATATACAGCCAATCAGAAATTGACGGTAGGAGCAGTTTACTTACCACCAAGACACAACTTAAAAAAAAACAGAATATATGGACATTATCAGCAAATTAGGAGACAGATTCGTGATGGGAGGCGATTTTAACGCAAAACATGTAGACTGGGGATGCAGACTCACCACAACAAAAGGTAGAGAGCTAAAAGCTGCATTGACAGAACTGGGATGCAATACGCATTCGACAGGTATGGCAACATTTTGGCCCACAGACACTAACAAGCTACCTGACCTGCTAGACTTTTTTATAACAAAAAAGGTCTCAAATAATTATATTAATATTCAAGACAACTTTGACCTAAATTCTGACCACTCAGCTGTAATTTTAACCATTAGCGACAAACTAGAGACAAGGAAATCTAAACCGGTACTTACAAACCCCACCACATATTGGGAAAGCTTCAGAATCGACCTATAGAATTTGATTGACCTAAAAACTAAAATACAAACCAAAATACAACTGGACGATGAAACAGAAAAACTAACTAATAATATCCAGAAAGCGGCATGGAAAAATACCAAAACCACATCCGTCCGATTAGAAAAAAAAGACTTTTAAAAAATGATGATGGAGTCAGTATAATATTTATATTATTTAAATGTATATATGATAAAAAGTATAATATTAATATTAAGATTATAAATATATTAAAAAATTAAATTGTTTTATTTCAATATGTGATACTATTTTATATTTTTATTCAACATTATATATATATTTTTATTTTTTTTATAATTTATTCACCTGAATCTAAAAATCCCTGAATTATTATTAATGTTAATAATATTATAATATATTCATATTATAAATATATTAATATATTAAAAATGTTAATATATTAATATATAAATAATATTAATTTATAATATTATAATCATATAATATTATGAATATTTATAATATTATATGATTATAATAAATATTTAATTAATTTATTTTAAATTGACGTATGCCTAATATCAGAGACTCATTTAACGAACCAAATGTATATTTCAGCAAAAGGATACAAAGCATACTTGACAAATCATCCAGATAGCCAGACTTGAGGAGGAAGTGCAATCCTCCTCAAAGAAAATATAAACATTATCTTGACCACGATTTAAAAAAAGAGGAAGTTCAACTGACGACAGTAGTAGTATATACAGCCAATCAGAAATTGACGGTAGGAGCAGTTTACTTACCACCAAGACACAACTTGAAAAAAAACAGAATATATGGACATTATCAGCAAATTAGGAGACAGATTCGTGATGGGAGGCGATTTTAACGCAAAACATGTAGACTGGGGATGCAGACTCACCACAACAAAAGGTAGAGAGCTAAAAGCTGCATTGAAAGAACTGGGATGCAATACGCATTCGACAGGTATGGCAACATATTGGCCCACAGACACTAACAAGCTACCTGACCTGCTAGACTTTTTTATAACAAAAAAGGTCTCAAATAATTATATTAATATTCAAGACAACTTTGACCTAAATTCTGACCACTCAGCTGTAATTTTAACCATTAGCGACAAACTAGAGACAAGGAAATCTAAACCGGTACTTACAAACCCCACCACATATTGGGAAAGCTTCAGAATCGACCTATAGAATTTGATTGACCTAAAAACTAAAATACAAACCAAAATACAACTGGACGATGAAACAGAAAAACTAACTAATAATATCCGGAAAGCGGCATGGAAAAATACCAAAACCACATCCGTCCGAAACAGAACCATCAACTATCAGCATCAAAGAGCTTGTGGTGGAAAAGAGAAGAGCAAGGCGAAAATGGCAACTCTCAAGAGATCCTGAGGACAAAAATAATCTGAACAGGAAGACGCAACATCTGAAAAGAGAAATAGAAAAATTTAAAGATATGACAATGAGTACCTACCTCGAAAATTTGACGCCCACCGAAAGAAATGACTACTCGCTGTGGAAAGCAACAAAATATATAAATAAACTCATAATCCACCAATTAAAAATAAAGACGGAGAATGGGCCAGAAACAGCCAAGAAAAAGCCAAGGCATTTGCTGAACATCTAGCTGAAGTTTTTTCAACCTAACGACAACTCTATAAGCATACCTTTCGAAGAACATTCAACAACAAGAATTTCACAAAACATCCCACTAGTGACTCCGCACGAAGTAAAGAACACAATAAAAAAATACTTCAACAAAAAAAAAGCTGCTGGATACGACTTGATCACTCCTAACATTCTAAATAACCTACCAAAAAAGCCATAATTTGCTGACAAATCTAGTAAATGCTTCGTTCAGATTAAAACACTTTCCTGATACTTGGAAAGTAGCAGAGGTAGTAATGATACTAAAACCAGGAAAACCACCTAACGACGTCAAATCATACAGACCGATATCTTTACTTCCAGTTATTTCTAAATTAGCAGAACGACTATTCTCTGGAAGAAAAAAAAATGTTCCGCCGTTTTTATTGACATTGCACAAGCTTTTGACAAAGTGTGGCATAAAGGACTAATCTACAAATTAAAAAGAATCTTACCTATACAATACGTTGATTACCTGACGTCATATCTAGAAAACAGATACTTTAGAATTAAGCAAGACGATGAATTCTCAGACCTAACACAAAAAAGAGCAGGAGTCCCCCAGAGGAGTATACTCGGACCAATCTTGTACCTACTATTCACTAGTGACCTTCCAGTGCAAGAGGACATCCTAACTGGAATATTCGCAGACGACACAGCAATGCTAGCTGTTGACAATAACTTGCAAGAAGCCACAAGTAAACTACAAGAAGCGAACAACCTTATCTATGAATGGACAAAAAAATGGAATATTAAAATAAATGCATCAAAATCTTCACATATTAACTTCACCTATAAAAAAATTAATAACAATAGCTCAATTCAAATGAACGGAACTACGATTACTTATGGATCCACGGTTAAATATTTAGGATTAACCATGGACGAGAAACTAAAGTGGAATGAACATATAAAAACTAAACTAGTCGAACTAAACTTAAAATATAGAAAAATTTACTGGCTAATCGGACGAAAATCAAGACTATCAATTCACAACAAAATAATAATATATAACCAAATCCTAAAACCGATCTGGTTATATGGTATACAGCTTTGAGCTGTGCCAGCACATGTCATATCGAGACAATCCCAAGATTTCAGAACAAAGTAATCCGAAACATGATTAATGCACCATGGTACGCGAGAAATTCCGACCTCCATAGAGACCTAAAGATAAATACAGTTGACGAGGAAATCACAAAATTTGCTGTAAAGCATCGCATCAGGTTGACCACCCATGACAACGAAGAGGCTGCAAATCTCCTAAACGAGAATTCGATAAGACGACTAAAGAGAAGAAGACCACTAGATCGTACATGATTTCTAAAACATAAAACACCACTCAGCATAAAATTCTGATGCTCATATGACATCGAATTCTGACCCTAAATTAGTTTAAGATTATTCAAAGTAAAATTAATGGTTGGTCCACTGAGACCAGTTTTAATCAGAGATACTGACAACATAGTTGATGTTAAAAAAAAAAAAAAAAAATTAATAAAAGATTTTTGTTTTTTTTTTAGAGGACCGACAAGAACAAAAAAAAACCGACCGATGGAATATGCTACACTAGTGGCCAAAAGTTATCGTATGTTTATTTATATTTTTTTGTAATGGCCATATTTAAAATTTTCCATTTGAAACCTTTTTTTTTTTTTAAATAAAACTATTTTAATTTTAATTTTGACGACTGTTCCAAGTAATTTATTTAATTTTTAATTGTAAAATTTTTCGTTAATTTTTTTTCTTTTTGATTTTAACACCAGTTAATTGTAATAGTTTTCACGGTGATATTAATTTATTTAAAATTTTAAGTAGACAAAAAAATATAAAATCACTAAATTCATTATACTTTATATTTTCTTTCCTTGAATTTTTTATCAGTTATTCATTTTTGTTAGTTATTTTGTATCGCCATTTTATTTAATTTTTTTTCACATAGAATAAAAAGGAATCGGATCATCTACTTTAAATTTGGTATTATATAGCTTTTTTTTGTGTTACTATTTTAAAAGTTCATAATATAAACCGATTTTAAATCACGGAAAGTCAATTTTTTTTTTATTTTTAATATATATACTTTCACCCGAACTTAGATTTTTATTTTTGTTATATATATTTTTCTTTAAATGGTCATAGACAATAAGTTATTTTTAATGGCAATCTCAAATTGACCATATATATATATTTAAGATAGCTGGAAATTCACTTATATCTAGTAATAGGGTTATTTAATTTTTTAATGTACAAGATACATTTCACCCATTTCCTTTTTTTTATTTACAAAAAACTATTACCGATATTATTTTTAAATTCGATTTTGGATATCCCGGTAAATTTATAGAAAAATTTAAAAAAAAAAATTATTAACCTAATATAATTCCTTTTAATGGCGTCCGTTTCAAATCATTAAAAATTAGGTACTTTTTTTTTATTATTAAATTTATCAATTTTTATTAGTCTACTATACGCTCAGACTGAGCCGACTACTCTGTCCCTTTTTTCAAAAAAAATTTCCTCTCCCCCACAGAAATTGAATAATTGTAATAATTGTAATAAATAGGTTGTAATAATTGATATAATCAATAATAATAATTGATATAATTGTTGCAAAAATTTATCGAAACCAGAGTTTTTTGACAATAGAAAAACTGGTTTTCGATAATTTGAAAGAAATCTTTCGTTAATTGCATCTGATTTTAATTTACACCCAATCAAAATTTATTTGATTTTTATTGCTATAAAATTTGATTTCTTGTTGCTAAGTAAATTAATTTACTTAGCAAAAAAATGTACGGATGTAAATTTTCATAATCTACCCATTACAAAACAGGAACTACGACGGAAAATTCTGCCGTCGAAGATACTGAAGAAGGGTAAACATTTTGTTTCTCAAAATAACAGAACAAAAAAAAATATTTTATTTGTTCTCTTCCCGATTTCTAGTACTCACTCGGAAAATCGTTGAATCAAATGTGAGCCAGCATAAAGTTCCTCGATAGAGAGTCCCAAAAAAACCACAAAAACAACCCTTTCTCTATCCAAAAATTCAAACTACGTTAAATGAATAATGGCAAATATAGAAACTGCATTATTGCACAGAACAAAAACTGGCAATGCATCCTCACCATTACCATGCAGAACCGGACCGAAAATAGCTACTAGCCATAAGTCGGTAATTCCATTGAACTTCATAGCAACAGCGAACACACACGGCTAAAGTATCTGTATTCCGCACAAAATATAACAGCAACTGAAACTAAACTGAATAATCGGAATAAATTATCAATAATAAATTTTACATTATGTGTGACCACAATCTCTTATGTATTTCTTTGGCATACTGTCAAATGATGACAAAATTATATACTTAAAACTATGACTCTAAAGAGTTCTTGCCGGACTGAAGGAAGCTAAATGCGACCTCCTCTCAGTGATTCCATGCGCAAACAAAATATGTGGACCACCAAACAAGATATGCAAAATAGGAAGAAAAAACACAAGAGACTGTAATAAATTAATTTCTATGAGTCACTAAAACTCCAATGCTCAAACCACAGAAGCCAGCAGCAGATGTAGCCGGCCAGATAATCGATATTCAATCAATTAAATCTGTAATTCCTGGTACATCCACATCTGTCATCCATAATAATAATAAGAGAACCAAGTCCGACCCACAAAAATAAAATAAAAAAATAAATATAAACGGAGCTCGTCAGGCATCTAGTAAGTTTCAAGCACGTTTTAAAACGCATTACCTTGCACATACTTAAAAAATGTCCTTTCGTGCACTTCGGATTTACGAACTAAAAAAAACTTCGCGTACCACGTTGGATAGTCGAAACCTTCCTACCTTTCGGGCTACCCGAAACTTATCAACCTTTCGGGCCCCACGTTGGGCGCCATTTTGTAATCGATCAAAGTAGATTTAATTTTTTTTTTTCAGAATAAGAAAAAAAACTTAATTGGTTGGCTGGTGTTTTGCGCAGCACGCCTAGCTATGCTCTAGCTTAGCTCGTCGGATTGGGGGGGTTCTTAAGCGCTGCCAATAGTATTACAAAAATTATTATTTGCGTGCCTTTTTTTTAAAAAAAATAACCAAAAAGAATAAATTTAGATGAAATTTAAAATCAAAATTTAATAAAAAAAATCGCTAAAGTTATATGTAATTTACCACGCCCAGAAAAAAATTCCCCAAAATAAAATACAAAAAAACTAATGTGGGTTAACTTTTCTACGGCTTTCTCCAAGAATACCTCTCTATGGAGGACATGACCAGATGGTACGTCATGTTCCGTGCCCTCCCAACCATGGACCAGTAAATTTCTGAAAAATCATAACCCGAATTATGATTTTTGGTCCCCAGACGTAACCTTATGCTGACTCACATTCTCATCGCAGACAACCTGGTTTTCATAGGAATCAATAAAATAAAAAACTATTCCATTTCCATTTTTAAATGATACATTGCCAAAATTTTATTGAATAAAATAAAAATTTTAAGTTCTATCTTTTGTATTTAGAATAATTACAAATCCATTAAATTAAATAAAAATTTACTTTACATTAAAATTTCAAAAAAATTTCATTATAAAAAAAATATATATATATCAAATTTATTTATTATTTATTCTTTTAATTTTGAACATGTTAAGTTTAATTAACATGTTAAGTTTAATTTTGAACATGTTAAGTTTTTAACATGTTAAGATATAATGTTAATTAAATTTATTACTATTTCGTTTTAATTTTTATTCCTAATTATTTACCTTCACTGGATTTGATTAATAAGATATAATTCCATTTAAGCATTAACATTACGATACATTTTTAATCAATGGAATTTAAAAATATTTAATACCAAATAATTTTACCTTAGTACTACCAGTTATTTCATTGGTTTTTTTTAACATTAATAGATTTATTGGCAACAAAAAATAAAAAAGTACAATTTTTTTGGTAAAAAAGAAAGCTAAGTTTTTTTATAACATTTTATTTAAGTCTTTTGATCAAATTCTACATTAACATTACCAAATTTAATAATCAATGGAATAGATTATAGTAATCAATTAGTACAAAAATTTTAATTTTAAAGAAAAATTTATTAAAATGTATCGTAATATTAATAATATAAATTGTGTTAAGTTTTTAACATGTTAAGATATAATGTTAATAAAAAAAATATAATGTTACGATACATTTTAATAAATTTTTCTTTAAAATTAAAATTTTTGTACTAATTGATTACTATAATCTATTCCATTGATTATTAAATTTGGTAATTTTAATGTAGAATTTGATCAAAAGACTTAAATAAAATGTTATAAAAAAACTTAGCTTTCTTTTTTACCAAAAAAATTGTACTTTTTTATTTTTTGTTGCCAATAAATCTACCATTTAGAAATGTACGTACCCGAAACGAAAACACTTAACGATATATATTCATACATATATATTCTAATTCAACATTTTAATCATTTTAAAAAAAAGTCAATTAAATTTTAAATCTTTTAATATAAGTAATTACCTGGTTCCTAAATTATGTGCAGCAGGCCAAACGAATTGCTATAAAGGAATACACTGTGGAAATTACCTAGAAAAATAATTGTACGCAGCCAATAATATATATATGAATACCCGAAATTACGATATATAATTTTTCAAAAAAAAATAAATGGTAAATAAATTAGCCACAAATTTATATACTTATTTATATAATAAGTACTTTGGATATGTAAAACAAAAAAATATACAAAAAAATCGGCAATAAAACATTACTCAATTTTTTTATTTTTACGGCAACATTTCTCATTTTTTTTATTTACGGCAACATTTCTCATTTTTTTTATTTACGGCAACATTTCTCATCATTTTATCTCGGCAACAGTTCAGATTCTGATCATTTTAAATACATATATTTAATTACTCAAATTTAATAAAAGATTTTTTATTTTTTTAGAGGACCGACAACAACAAAAAAAACCGACCGATGGAATATGCTACACTAGTGGCCAAAAGTTATCGTATGTTTATTTATATTTTTTTGTAATGGCCATATTTAAAATTTTCCATTTGAAACCTTTTTTTTTTTTTTTAAATAAAACTATTTTAATTTTAATTTTGACGACTGTTCCAAGTAATTTATTTAATTTTTAATTGTAAAATTTTTCGTTAATTTTTTTTCTTTTTGATTTTAACACCAGTTAATTGTAATAGTTTTCACGGTGATATTAATTTAGTTAAAATTTTAAGTAGACAAAAAAATATAAAATCACTAAATTCATTATACTTTATATTTTCTTTCCTTGAATTTTTTATCAGTTATTCATTTTTGTTAGTTATTTTGTATCGCCATTTTATTTAATTTTTTTTCACATAGAATAAAAAGGAATCGGATCATCTACTTTAAATTTGGTATTATATACCTTTTTTTTGTGTTACTATTTTAAAAGATGGAACAATGTACATTTGATTAATTCTATTAAAATTTAGCACTAATTATTTTTCATTTTAGATTCAATACATAAAAGACTGCAACTAATGGAAAGCAAACAGGAAAAAATAGAAAATGATGTTAAATCCATTAAAGTAATGTGCGAGGCATCATTAAAAAATGAAAGATCTATTTTAAGGGAAATGGTTGTTATATAGTTTATAATTATGTTATAGTTTATAATTATATTATAAAAATTTGAATAAAAATATTCTATTTTAATTTTGATTGTTTATTTTTTAAATTGTGCATCCATATAGATTAGTGTACATAATTCATACTGTTTTCGTGTGAATTCACATGGAAATGTGTACTACTTTCCTTTATATTGTCGCATACAATTCGCACAGTTTTCCATGTTATTTCGCACTCAATAATGCATTGAAAAGTAAAAGATTGAGTGGCGTGCGACATTTCGGGCCCATTCTCTTCGGCAAAGGTGTACGTATTCCGTGCACCAATATAACTCTTTTCCGTGTGAACTGTGCGATTTTCGAGCTGGAAAGTGATACGTTTTCCGTGCGAAATGTATATTGGGTTATTGCATTCGACGGAAGGTCTGTAAATAATTTAAACAATCAGCTCTTCAGAAGGCTAGATTAATGGAAGGCATGAAACTATTTGCAACTGGGGAACGCTAAAATACAAATATATTATACTAACACTACATAACTTTTTCATTATAAAAATACAACTACTCTTTTCTCTTTACTTCAGGAGCTAATTGAAATTTACCCACCTTATTATACTAATTTTATATAAAACAATTTTGCGTAGTTGTTGAATTTTGTATGGATCAGGCTGGGCTAATTTAAACTAGCCCACGAAGACCACGTGTTTCCCATAGAAATGCGAAATATTTGTAATTGCTATATGATTTTCAGAATTTAATTATTTATTCTATGGAAGAAAATTATTAGATAATTTCCATTATATGAGTAATATTTCTGTCCATAAGAAGAAAATTATAATTTTTTTACCAATTTTTTAATTTTTTAAACCAAAATACCAGGCGCGCATATTTTATAATGAACACTATTGAGAAGAGTTATTTATTTCCTTCTCATAGGCCTCAGTTATAGCGACCCGTAAATTTCATCAGTAAAGAAAGAAACGGCTTAAAACTGAAATATTTTACGGTGAAGCGATTATAGCAATCAGAAAATTGTGTCAGTAAAATTAGTTGTCATTTCGGTTCACAGTCAATATAGAAGTATTGTTATTATTAGTGCAGTGGAAATATACATTGAAATGACGCGAACCAATTATAATAAGAAATTATATTATTTAATTATAACAATGTTAATATTAAAAAGAAACAATAAATACCGGCGATTAAGATATCGAAGGTATCAAGTTCATTCACTGTATAGGAATCGTCAATCTCACGGGGAGTTTTTTTACTTTAATGGTTCAATTGGAGATGTACCCAGTGAAGTTCGAATGAGCCGTGACCAATTATATTTTATTTTGTCCAAAATTGATGGCGATATAAAATCTAAGTTCAGTTTATATAGGAATGACAATATAAGTTCCAAAGAAAAACTAGTATTGACTTTAAGGTAAGCTTTTGATTTCCGAATATTCCGAATATAATTATATTAATATACATATTCACTTGTTTGTAGATTCTTTGCTACTGGTGCAACTTTTAGTGATTTATCGTTCCGGTTTCTTATGGGAAAGACGACTGTTCGAAGTTGCATAATTGAAACAATACGCGCTATACATAAACATTTACAAGAGATTGTAATGCCTGTGCCTAAAACGCTAACAGATTGGGAAAATATTTCCAAAGAATTTTTGAAAAATTGGAATTTTCCCAATTGTCTTGGGGCGGTCGACGGTAAGCATGTTCGCATGTTTGCTCCTCGAAAATCTGGTAGCTTTAATTTGAATTATAAAAAATGTTTCTCCACCATCCATATGGCAGTCGCTGACGCCAATTATAAATTTATTATGGTGAGTGTTGGAGCTCACGGTTCTAACTCTGACCCAACAGTTTTTTCATCATCAAATTTTGGGAAAGCATGGATAAATTATCCCCAAAAGCTTAAAGTACCCGCCGATGTTCCACTACCAGGAACTAATGACCTACAACCATACACTTTAGTGGGAGACGAAGCTTTTGGCTTGCGATATAATATGATGACACCATTTCCAGGATCTGGATTAGGTCTTATACAACGAATATTTAATTATAGGTAAAATAAATATATAAATAAACTACACATCATGTTAATATACTTGTAATACTTCAGACTTTCGAGAGCAAGGAGAATTGTAGAAAGTACATTTGGAATTTTGACTCATACTTGGAGGATTTTATTAAAACCGCTTGAAGTGCAACCTGAGGTAGCAAAACCTTTAATATTATGTTGTTGCATATTGCACAATTTCCTTCAATCATCAAATACAAATAATAACACGGAAAATTGTGCTTTGTCCAATTTAATTGTAAATCACCAAGCAAGAATGGAAGAACCGATATCTAATGCAATCAATATTAGAAATAAATTTGCAGAATGGGTAGTTGGTGAAGGAAATATCGAATTTCAATACAGAATTTAAATTTTAATAAAACGATGATTTAATAATATTAATAAAAAAATAATATATTCAGTTGATTATATAAAAATAATAATTGAGCCGTAATAATAATCAAAATTAACGGCTTTATAACAATAAAACAAATTATAGCAATAAAAACAAAAAACATAATTCATTTGGTTAAACTTCTTAGAACTAAATTGCTAATATTAATTTTATTAATACATATTATTTATATTATAGATATACCATTTTCAAATTAAATTATACATTTTTCAGATTTAATTAGTAATTTTAAAAATTGAATTTTTCAAAAATATTTTATCAGTTTTCAAATCATTTCTAAAATTGAATCTAATAAAATTTTCAAATTAAATTAAACATTTTTCAAGTTAAATTAAACATTGTTACATTATTTTTTGTAAAAACTAATTAACTAATTATGAAAAAGAAAACCAATAAAATTTTTCTATTTTAAAAATCTGAAAATTGTATAATATGTAGTCGTAATATGGTATAATAATACTATATACATATATTTATTCCAGTTCTGCAGCAAAATCAGTTGCCAATATTTGCAAAATTTTGCTTTGCAATTCAATTTGTTTTTTAAAATTAAAGTGTTTCACTTGAAGTGCAATATTTTAAAAAAACAATTCCATTGGAGATCTGATAATATTGTTTGAATTTTCAATTGATTTCAATGCTTTATCAAGACATCCGTCATCATTAACAGTTTTGCGTTTCTTTGAAGGCGTAATTTTTTTCTTCATTTCTGATGAAGAGAATGGTAGTTCATAAGAGCTGGTCGGTTGAGTACTCAGTTCAATTAATTCTATATCTGCAGAAAAAATTTCTGTATCACATATTGATTGTTCATCGAAATTAGAAAAATTGCCACAATCACTATACAGAACAAAAAAGTAATTGTTATTATATTAAATTAGGCATATTCAAAATAATACATACTCTTCTGGGACTTTAATGTATGGTATAAGAAATTTTAAGGATTCAAATTGTATCTATTTAATTGGCGGAACAGCACCTGAACCAGTTGGTATATTTGTACTTGATCGAAAATATGCTCTGAAAGCGTCTCTAAGACTTAACCATTTTTTTTGACACTCTTCAACTAAAAATGTAATGTTATCAATAATATTATAAGAACATTTATAACGACAACAAACATTACCTGTTTTACATAATATCATAGCGATATCATGCCATGCCTCATCCCTTTTTAAATTTATTGCTGTACGACGATTCATTTTTGGCATATAAACACGAATGAATTTTGATCTCCATTATTAATTTTCTTTCGAATTCCCGAACTTTAGCTTTAATTTCTAATTTATATTTCTGGGATACTTTTTCATTTTTTTCTTGGTAGAATCCATCACATTATAATTAAATTATTATAATTAAATTAAATTATTACAAGTCGCGAAAAAAATTACACCAAATCAAATTGCAAACTGAGGTTATATTGCATCAGAATTTGTTTTTCTGACAGACCTAACAAGGAAGGAATGAAACATATTTCAGTGGAACAAATTGTTTCATTTTGAAGAATTATCAGTCAGCTGTTGAGGAAAATTATTTTACGTACGTAAAATAATAAAATGTATAATTTGGGGCAGTTAATTGCAAATTAAAAAAAATAATGAAGCCAAAATTGTTGGTTGAACCATTTCATAAGATTAAGCTCCATTTCAAACAGAATTTTGATGTCTAAATTAGAAAAAAATCGGAATTAAAAATTTCACTGATGACATTTACGGGTCGCTATAACTGAGGCCTTATATGAAATTTCTTTTCTATTAAAAAATATATATTAAGTAGGTATAAGAAGAAAAATATATCATGGGATAGAAAATCTCTGAAAATTTGCATGAAATACTTATTTCGTTATATAAATATTTTTCATTAAAAAAAAGAGAAATATATCATCGTTGGCAAGAAAATCGAATAATTCCTATTACTAAAGGCCCAGGTCCATTAGGCTTTTTTAAAAGTCGTCACCACTTTTTTCTAGAAGAAGTTATGCAAGATACAAAAAAGCATGGGTGCGATAGAGAGGGAACAACGACTTTTTATCGAAAAAAAGTGGTTGTATCCGAAAAAAATTCGTCGAATCCAACAAAAAAGTGGTTGTATTCGAAAAAAGTGGTTGTATTCTTAAAAAAAGTGGTTGGATCCGAAAAAAAGTTGATAATTAACAACTTTTTTTAATAAAAGTTGGCATTTGACGTATACTTTAAAATATTTGTCATAATTTTTTGAAAAAAATCTACATTTTTTGAATTTTTTTTTAAATTTTATTTTTTTTCAATAAAGTATATTTTTAATAATAATAACTTCGACTATATAATATATGGACTGCTGGTAACCAACTTCATTGCTGCAGCTATGACCGACTATGCGCATACCACCAGAGATGGCGAAAAAAGGAACTAACTATTCCGAATTGCCTTTGGCGACGCTCGCCTTTTTGACGGCCAATAAAACAACGACATCATTTATGAGAATTCCATAGATTTTACTTGAGAATTCTACTGGATTTAATTCAGAATTCCATAACTTTAGTTCTCTTATTGGCCATCTCTGGTGCTATGCGCTACCAGTCCTATTAGAATTTTTTTCTTTGACAGCATAGGAAATTATAAGCGATTAGCAGTCCATATATTATATAGTCAAAGAATAATAATGAATTTTCAAAATATTTCAATTAAAAAAGGTACATACTCTTTATATATAAAAATTAAATATTTTACAATATAATTTTTTTTTTTTTGTAATTTGAAGAAAATGAAAAGGTCAAGATTGTGTCTAATTTAATGCTAACTAGACCATCATCTTCAGTACAATTTGAAAATTATTTTCAAATAAAAAAAAAATTTTAAATGTCAAAAATATTTCGAAATTTTGTTAAAGAGTGGGACTTTTTATCTCTCTCTGTACTGTATAATTTTACATGTTATCTCTTTTCTTTTTTGCTAGAATTTAACAAGACTAATGGACCAGGGCCTTAACAATTTCCATGAAATATTTATTTTGTAATAAATATATTTCTTTAAAAAATAGAAGAAATATATCATCATGGGCAAGAAAATCGCTGACCACAGCAATTTTTATAGCTTAAAAAATTATTTATGCACACATTCGAACAAAAATTTCAAATTTAATACCAGGCGATCATAAATTTCAGAAAGTAAGAATAATTTTCTTCTAACTGGAGAAAACTTAAGACAATTGCATACAAAAATATAACTATTCAAATATGTATGGAGTGTGCCATGATTTTCGTTTATTTAGCTCGATTTTTTTGCATGTGGCTAATTTTTTTTGTGTATAATATGTGATTTATTTTTCTTGTGTGCATATGCATAATGATTTTTTTTATTGTAAAACATTTAGATGGCAATGTGATTAACTCACTAAAACGAAAAATTCAAAAGGCTGTATATTTAATAACCTCAAATCTTTGCTTTTCATAACAAAACTTTTAAGTTATTAAGTTATTAAGTTACTATTAAGTTATTAACACATTTTGCTCTTACAAAATATAATATTTTATCACAGGGCCACTTTTTATTACCAACTCCATCTGAAACACCATCCAGAAAGAGATCTTCCCAAATTGATAGCACCACAGTTGAACTGCAAAAAAAAAAATATGAAACATCATCAACTGGTGGAAATCCTGTAAATTTTACTAATTTAGTTAGTGAACAATTAGATAAAATGAAAAAAGAAAATCAGGATGACGTGAAGATGGAAATTTTGCAGCTTACACCGAAAAAGTAAAGAACAACAATAATATTAACTATTGTTTAAATTTAATATTATTTCAACACATTAACTTTGAATCATATATAATATTATGACTGCATAATATTATATGATACAAAGTCGATGTGTTGAAATAATATTAAATTGAAAAGGAAATATTAAAATGTAAAATTTAAATTTAAAACTAATTTTCGGTATATTTCCATTTATTTTTATTAAGAAAATTTATATTTATTTGATATACCTAAAACTGGAGAAAAATAACTTTTAATTAAATAAAAATACAAAATTGTTTATTAATTAAAAACTATAAATATATATATATACTTTATTTTTGAATAAATTATTTTTTTTTGTACACAACTTTATTAAACATTTTTATTTCAGCTTTCCGGAATTGCAATCAATTTATCTTCCAAGTGATTCAAAAAAAAAATACGATAAACAAACCCCGGGTTTGTCAAAAGCACATTTCCTCTAAATCGCCTCATGTAGAACTATGAGCTATTCTAAAACAATGGGAATTCCTATACGTGTATAGTATTTTTTAGTAGTATATTCAATGTACTATACGTAGGAAAGATAAAAAATGATATGGTAAATATAGGTACAAAATGTGTCCCTGTTCGATTTTATTAATTTTTTTTCCTAAGTTTTCTGTAATTTTGCATTTAATTGAACATAATGTGATATGAAATAATATCCAATATTGCATTTATATAGCTCCTAAAAATGCGAAATATTCGTTTTTTTCAAAATTTTATATGCATTTTGATTAATTATAAGTGTGAGGCAAATGATTATAATTTATTAATTAATGCACTTTAAAGAGATATGATTTTTTAAAGTTTGCTCAATATTTGTTTTTAAAAATATTGTGCAGTTATAATTTTACAAGTAAATTAAAATTGTAATTTTTTGAAGCGCCACAACGGAAAGGGGAGGGGAGATACGGATACAATTTCTTCAGAGACTCGTTATTTTTTAGATATCTCTTTGGTACATAAATTTCAGCCTTCCATAATAAGCCGTTTCGGAAATACTCGTTATTAGAAAAACTAAAAAAAGTTGTATGAAGATAACGGTATTTTTATACAACAAAGAATTAAATTTTAAAAAATTTGTTAATTTCACAATTAAGATAAAAGATTTTCCTATCTTATAGCTTTTACAGACCTTAAAAATTTGTATTCGTTTAAAAGTTATTAGATTTTCAATATGTGCAATTTTCGAAATTGGAGGGGGAATAACTCAGAGGGGAAAAGAGATAGAAGAAAATTTTGTTCCACTGGACCTATTATTTTATTACTATCTATCTAATATTCAAAATTTTAATATTTATATCTATTAATAATATTTATATCCTTATTTATTTATTTGAACTTTAACTAATGCAAAATATTCTTCTATTATCTATCTATATTAAGGTAAATAATGAAAAATTAATAGAGGTGGTGTGCACGAATGAATGTTTGTGGGACAAAAGAAATGTAAAATACAAAGATGGTATATTTAAAGAAAAAATCTGGGAAGAAATTAGCTTGGAATTAAATGCAACATGTACCAATATAACAATTTTTATTAATATTTAATATATATATAAATTTTTATTTCAGCAAAACAATGCAAGCTTAGGTGGAAATCATTAAGAGATAAATACAGAAGAGAAAATTACCATGAATTTGCCATCTGGAAGAGGATTTAATCCAAAAAATAAATGGAAATATAGTGAAAGCATGTCGTTTCTAGACGATAGTATTCAATTCTTGCTTCACTGGATTTCCCAACTAACAAAATAGGTAAATTTTAGGTTTATTTTCCCTGTAAGTAGGGCACAATCATTTCTGGGCTTGCCGTTTTTTTTGGTCCAATGGACGTCACTACGACGTTCATTGTCCCAATGTGGGGATAAAATCGGTAGTAAATTAAAACTATATATTAGGTAATTTAAGACATTTTGTCAAAAAGGTTAAGGCAGTTAATTAACGGTATAAGGTAAACTTACCACAACTTAACGTTAAATAGACGTCAAAGCGATTAATTACTAATATATTACTTATTTATAGAGTGAAATAAAACGTTGTTCTTAACTCTTTTTTGAACTTTTTTTTATTATTAATATTTGTATATTGAAAATGAGAATAAAAGAGATAGTAAGAATTAATATGAAAAGAATTATCAAAACTTTCAAATATATTATTTTGATATAACAATTATATTAATAGATGGCAGATATACAGTTGCTCACAAAAGTATCCGGCCACTTCTTTTATTCGGTAGAATTAATCTTAGGCGTTAAGTTTTAAATATCAGAAAACAAATAATTATTATTTTGTGACATTATTTAGTCTTGTAATTTATAATCCAATCATAGAAATATCAAAATTAAATATACTTCAGAAAAAATCGACAACCAAACAATTAAGTACATAATTCGGAAATGCAATTTTTCTCGAATGACGCACTATTCGGAAACTATTTGGTAACTAAACTTACTTTGGGGAAGTCCCCCGTATGCATACACACTTAGTGGCCGACTTTAGTGTCAATTGTTTTATGAGTTCGGACAGCTATGTAAGTTTTTCTGATAATTAATTCATTTTTCTCATATGTTTTTCTAGTATTATAAAGTGCATTAGTAAAGGCTTTTTATAGCCAATATTAAAAAAAATACTTAATTGAAAATGAAGTGAAAAACATTAAATATTTTGAACCAAGTAGGGTGGCCGGATACTTTTGTGAGCAACTGTAGATTAATATTTTTGAAATTTAAAAGAGAAATGGACTGCGGTTTTAGATTTACTGTAAATTTAGAAGCTATACTTCGAATCCAAAGACCTACCAAAATAATGAAAATTTAAAACAAAATAAAACAAATAAAAATTTTAAATTTTTTTAAATTGCTCATAATTTTAATAATGTTATCTTTTAATCTTAATTCGAAGATCCTTAAATAGAAATAATAACTTTAAATCTAATTTTGACAAATAAAAGTATCATAAAAAGAGATTTAAAAATATAAAATTTTGTTAGGTTATAATTTTTCGAAATAATCTATTTAAAAATATGGCGGGATTTTAGTTTTTAACTTCAAAGTACAATTAACTTGATTACTCGCCCTAGAGTAATTTATTATTCAATTAGAAATTTAATTAAGGCAAATATTCCAGAAAAAATACACAATTAGGTCGAAATTCCCAAATTATGAAAATATGCCTTCGAAGTCAAAGTATGCCTTCGAAGTCAATATTGTTTTTTTCATTTCAAGTTTCAAAACAAATTCTGGAAATATTAGATATTTGTGAAGTTTTAAAGCAGGGCCAATGTGTAATCTAAAAAATAGATAGTTCATTGCTATCAATTAAAACTACACAAGCTCAAATATACTTCATTTTAAAAGACAAAAATATAAATGTAGGAAAAACATGAATACTGTTGATGAACTAAATAATCAAATATTAACAAAGAAGGTTTTCACAGACATGTTTTCATTCCCAATCAACACCATCGAAATATTAAATCAATTTGATAAAAAATTATCAAAAAATGAAGAATATTTCTGTTATTTGGTATAAATTTATAATTTCTATTATATTATATGTTCTTATATACGATATAATTATATGCTTTTTAATATTTTAGATCGAAAATTACTCTGCAGTAAGTAGATGGAAAAGATGGCAACGAAGATGGAAAAATGGTGTCAAAAAAATTAATACAATTTTTTTTTACTAAATCAGTGTTGACATCATTTTCGTAGACAGGAATATCCAGAACCACTGGAGTGGAAAAAAAATATGCATTTCAAATCTGCGAAGGTATTTTAAATTTTTTTTTTAATCGTATTGTTGGCTGATTCACGTTGGACAACACAACGCCACGAAATTTTTTTCAAAAATAACACTTTAAAACATGCTAAGCAAAGCTGTGAAGCATTCGAAAAAAAAAGAAAAAAATAAGAATGCAAGAAAAAAAGATGAACCTGTTGATGATGTCAATGGTACCGGAGAAAAAGACCAGTTAAATAATGATGACTCTAGTGGTGAAACAATTGTAAATATAATTGAATAAATAATACATATATATATATTCTATATATATATTCTCATTTTTATTCTTTATATAGTAATACCCTTTATGAAGCATCGAGCTAGTGTATCACAAATGAAACATTTAACTTTAATAGTTAAACAATATCCATTTATGTCAAATCCGTCACTTACAATTTCTTTCAGTTCTTCAACAATTTCTGTGTTACAAATAATTTCATTACTATTTTCACTAATATGTTTAGTATTTGTACAGGTGTTAAGACTTTCACCATGCTGTTTTGTAGTTGATTTCATCCTTATAGCTTCATACTTTTTAATTTTTCGGTAGTAATTTGTGGTCCACCGGTAAGGCTTAACATGATATTTCTTTGATGTACTCAACATTTTAAGATTAATGAAAATATAAACTTTCTGATTCACAAATTATTAAACTTAAAAAATTCAAAAATATACCACAACTACTAAATTCAGGGATTGCTTATAAAGTAAAAAATACTTATTTAAGTCAAATTTTAAAATTCAATATACTTAACAAAATATTGAAATTAAACACTATATACCAGGGTTACGAAATATAAAAATCCACAAATTGTATTTAAGGCAAATATTATTTAATTTAATGAATTACGAAATTTTAAAAATCACAACTACAAAATGTGTTAAAGGTTAAAATTACGTAATTGGCAAATTTAGTTTTGTTTTTGACTTGACTAATAGGACGACTTCACTTTCAGGTTAATTATACAAGAAAAATAGACTTTAAGCACATTCAAGAACCAACATAAGTAATATTTTAGGATATTTTCCATACTTCTTGCCTAATTTGACTAAACGATTAATTAAATTATAGGGCATACATTGGGTACTAATTACCCTATAATTATCTTTTTATAAAGTTAATATTACTTTGAGGTATAAAAAAAGTTAATATACTAAGTCTAAACAACGAAAATAAATACCTATTATATACTAATTAGTCAACTCGACTATGTGGATATTTTATAAGTAAAAATTACAATAAAATTACTAATGCAAAAAAATTAGGGCGGAAGGCCTTCCTAGAAATGCTGATGAGAATTAGGGATGAAGGCCTTTCTAGAAAGGCTGATGAGAATTAGGGTGGAAGGCCTTCCTAGAAAGGCTGATGAGAATTTGGGCGGAAGGCCTTCCTAGAAAAGCTGATGAGAATATGGGCGGAAGGCCTTCCTAGAAAGGCTGATGAGAATTTGGGCGGAAGGCATTCATAGAAAGGCTGATGAGAATTAAGACGGAAGGCCTTTCTAGAAAGGCTGATGAGAATTAGGGCGGAAGGCCTTTTTAGAAAGTTAGTTTGGAAGACCTTAGTCATCAAACTGGAAGAGATTTATGGGCTTATTCTGACAGTCGTATTTTCTCTCGAACGACACGCCTTAGAGAAAATGGTATTACGAGAGTCGTATTTAACGACAGATGGCGTTAAAATACGACACAGATGAGAAAAAGTGAACGGTCAAAAAAGTACAAAATTTGTCGTAGGCAATTTTGCTTACGACTTTAGAAAACCGTAAAGTAAAATGTGTATTTTGTACCATAATATTCTCTGAGTCGTTACGAAACGCTTTGAACTGTCAAAAAAGTACAAAATTTGTCGTAGGCAATTTTGCTTACGACTTTAGAAAATCGTAAAGTAAAATGTGTTTTTTGTACCATAATACAATAAATATTTCCATAATTATTATAAGAATAGTTGCGGAAATATATTAGTATTATATTATTGTGGAAATTCGATAAATAAAACCCTAATTATTTATTAGTTTATACATTTATATATTTTTTTTATTCCAATATGAATTAAAATATGAGTTAAAAACATGAATTGAAATGGTTATTTTTTCTCTGAAATAACATCTGGAATGATGCTAATTTAAAGAAAAAATAGAACGCTTATAAGACAACAACTTGTACCGTTTTTTCAACAATTACTTCAACCGCATCTTTTTGTTTATTTCATCTTTTTTTTTGCAACTTATTAAAATAGAGTTCTCTACCAAATCTGGTTCAACATCGTCTTGGGCCGGAGCTAATTTTGTTTTGGAAACCAATTCACTAGCTAATCTAATTCTTATTTTAAAATAAACGTATTTACGAACATTTATAAATAACTCACTGTTTAATAAATGTATATAATCATAGACACAACTAATTGTATCTATGATATAATTTAAAACTGTAATTAATATTGCAAAAAAAAAATCCCGTGCAATTGAATTTTTTTATAATTCAATATTTAGCCGATAAACATTGTAAACATTGCATTTTGATTTTCAAAATAACTGATGGTACCAACATAAAAACAACATAAAAACGACTTTTTTCCGCAAAGCCATCTATTGGGAATTTTATTGTTCTGTTTTCACGTTGGCAATAAATTTGTCGTTTCGTACGTTTCTGGGAATACCATTTTAGAGTCGGTACGAAACGAAATATTTATTGAGCGTCAAATACTACACGACTGAGAATAAGCCCATTAACAAACAAATTTATAATTTCTGTTCAATCTATATACAATTTGGTATATATAATATAAATTTAATGTTTATTATTATTATGAATATAAAAATTATATTATCAATACAAAATTATATATAGATACAACAAAAATTATAAATTTTATAAATAAAGAAATAATAAAACAGAAAAGTTTGTTAAATCTCTTCTAGTATGATAACTAATTTTGTTTTTCTGAAATATAATATTATAGTAATTAATTATTTAATTCAAAATATCAAATTCATTTATTATTATAATAATAATCACTAAATTAAAAATAAAATAATTCATAATTCATCACAAAAAAAAAACAATGTAATAATTAGTATTGCATTTGAAAACAGAAAGAATTATTACATACATAGTAAAAAAGCTAAATCTTTAGTAATTTTGTTGTGTTTTGTTTAAGTTATGCGTGGTTTTGTAAATTCGATTTTTCGCTAGTTTAAATCCCTTTCTCATTTCAGTTTCATAATCTTTAAATCCAAACTATTCATTTTTGGCAGCATCTAAAATAAAAACATATAGTGGTAAAAACATGTAAAATTATTGGTATTGGTTAACTTGAAAACTTTTGATATTACTTTTTCTGTAAAATATAGAGCAATAATGTCGAAAATACATATATATATATACATATAACTTTAGATATTATGATACTAAATATTAAAAAAAATTACCACATACATATTTGTTAAACAGTTTGAATTTATTTATAGCTACTTTGCGTTGTGAGCCATCGCAATTTAAAAAAATTACATTGTTTGTGAAAAACAAACCAAAACATCTCTAAAATTACATTGTTTGTGAAAAACAATCCAAAACATTTTGAAAGTGAAGTTTTTCCAACTATTTCTTTGATGTAAATTATCTAAAAAAAATATGTGATGCTGGTTAAATTTTTTTATTAGAAATATATGCAATTTGAAGAAGTACCACAGTATTTTCATCCAATTCATCGAGTTGTTTTTAAAATTTTTTTTTTTTTGGAACTAATCCTATTTAAAAAAAAATTCATGTGTAGCCATCACCTCCTTTAAAGTATTGCATTCGGTTTGTACTTGTAGAATAATTTTTTGATTTTTGGCAATATTAAACTAATTTTCAATAATATTATCTATTTTTTTCTGTAAAATAAGATATGAATTATATTATATTTTTAAACAATTGCAGAAAAATGTACCAATTTTTATTAAATAATCAGCATCAGGTATGGTGTTGGTTTTGTTTTCAATTTCAGGTGTAGTTTTGTCATTATCAGGTGAAATTAATTGATTATTAGGTGGAAAATTTTCAATATTGGTGGTGTTTTCATTTTTCCGGGATGTGGTGTGGTATGGTTTTTCTAATTTAAACATTTTTTTTCGTGTCAAAATTGATTGGCTCTGGCTCATATTTTTCTGAAAGCAAATAATATAAAATAACTATGTATGTTAGGTGGTTAAGATTAAGAAAACTGAATATTAAATAATATTAAATAAACTTATTCACATTGAACGTTAAATAGTACAATTATGTAACATAGGTATAAGTACTTGTTCATTTTCATAATTCAAAGAAACTATTTTGCAAAATATATCGTTTATATTTATTTTCTCTTCCACTTCGCTTAAATTATAAGCAATAGCAATTCGCAGGGCGGTAAAAGATGAAACTGGTGATGTAAAAAAATCTTCAACGGTTAAAAATTTTGAATCCAAGAATATATTCATTTTCAGCTTCTTTTAAAAATCCTCTAATTTTTATTGGTAAAAGAGATTTAGTATAAACAAAACAATTCGGTTCTCTATTAGTTAAATGAAACATACCCCAACGACATTTATAAATATATGATTCGGTTGTCAGTGAAGATTTTTCTTTAAATTAGAATTATCGTATTTTAATATAAATTTATTTATTTCAGATAATCTATTATATATTTGCTGAAAAATTATCTACATTACCTTTATATGGAAATGATAGAATAAGTTACAAAGTCCATATTCTACTGCTTGAACTGTAGTTAAATTTTTATTATAATTAAAAGGGCAACTTATAAGCCTGTAAGAAGTGCTCAACGTCAATAAATTATAATATACATCATCGTTAATTATATCTTTAAAAAGAACTAACCCAGTATATAAGATTAGTTGACAATATTCGGTAGCCTTAAATCTAGCTAAATTATCAAATGATGATTTTGCTGGTGCGTCACATGTAAATAATCCAATTTTTATACTTATGGTTTTATCAATCAATGTAATTCCATTTCGTAGATGTAGACATTCATTTACAAAATCTGGAAGATAATCGTTAACATTTTTTGGTTTTTTATTTCCCAAATATAAAACAATTATAAAAGGTGATGTATTTTTGTATTCTGAAGTCGATCCCAATATTGGCCATAGAGTAAGATTTGAGCTTTTAAATATTGGAAGACTGTCTACGCCTACGTCAATATTTAATGATTCAACATGGTAATTTGCAGGTATATTTAAAGTGTTTAAAGCATTTTCAATTCCAAAATGCAAATATTTTCCTGGTGGAACTTCTCGCAATTGTTGTCGGAAAGTTGGCCTTTTAAACAATGAGTTTGCAGAAATTCGTACATTAATATTCTCATCATCCAGAATTTTTAGTAATGTATTTAGAACATTTCTGGGAATTCTATATTCAGTAGCCCAAGCTGCTAACTTAAAACTTATATCATTTTTTCCACTAGCAATACTAATTGAGTTTACTTCAATATTTGGCTCCGACATCACTGAATCAGAATGATGTAATATGTTGGTTTCGGCATCACTATTGTAGGTGCACTCAACAACATCATTAACATTTTCATTATTTGTTTGCTGAATAATCCCCATATTAATATTTTCTAAATTTTTCGAAATTATTCTTTTCATTTGTCTCTTTGAGACGCCACAAATCTTACGATTCATAGCAAAGTTTTCAAAAAAAAACAAAAAAATTCCAGAATTTTTTTTATAAAAAAAAACTTTAACTTACCTAATGTAATGAATATTTTATTATAAAATATATGTTTCACAAATAATATATACGATTCCCCGTATATCACAAATTAAATTAAAAAAACACAAAATTGCAGTTTCACAACAAGAATTAAAACACAAAATTACAATTTCACAACAATAATAAAATGACAGAACAACCAAATGTCTCTTTGTTGCAAATAGTTTCATGCACAACTGTAATGTAAACCGAGTTGATTTTTTTTTTTTCAGAAATAGAAAAAAAATAGTTGTGTGGCTGGTGTTTTGCGCAGCACGCCTAGCTATGCTCTAGCTTAGCTCGTCGGATTGGGAGGGTTCTTAAGCGCTGCCAATAGTATTACAAAAATTATTATTTGCGTGCCTTTTTTTTTTAAATAACCAAAAAGAATTAATTTAGATGAAATTTAAAATCAAAATATAATCAAAAAAATCCCTAAAGTTATATGTAATTTACCACGACCAGAAAAAAATTCCCCAAAAAAAATACAAAAAAAACTAATGTGGGTTAACTTTTCTACGGCTTTCTCCAAGGATACCTCTCTATGGAGGACATGACCAGATGGTACGTCATGTTCCGTGCCCTCCTAACCATGGACCAGTAAATTTCTGAAAAATCATAACCCGAATTATGATTTTTGGTCCCCATACGTAACCTTATGCTGGCTCACATTCTCATCGCAGACAACCTGGTTTTCATAGGAATCAATAAAATAAAAAAACTATTCCATTTCCATTTTTAAATGATACATTGCCAAAAAAAAAAATTGTTATTTTTTATTTTTTTGTTGCCAATAAATCTACCATTTAGAAATGTACGTACCCGAAACGAAAACGCTTAACGATATATATTCATACATAAATATTCTAATTCAACATTTTAATCATTTAAAAAAAAATCAATTAAGTTTTAAAACTTTTAATATAAGTAATTACCTGGTTCCTTAATTACGTGCAGCAGGCCTGTTGAACGAATTGCTATAAAGGAATACACTGTGGAAATTACCTAGAAAAAAAATTGTACGCAGACAATAATATATATATGAATACCCGAAATTACGATATATAATTACGATAAAAAATAAATGGTAAATAAATTAGCCACAAATTTATATACTTATTTATATAATATGTACTTTGGATATGTAAAACAAAAATATATACAAAAAAATTGGCAATAAAACATTACTCAATTTTTTTATTTTTACGGCAACATTTCTCATTTTTTGTATTTACGGCAACATTTCTCATTTTTTTTATTTACGGCAACATTTCTCATTTTTTTTATTTACGGCAACATTTCTCCTCATTTTATCTCGGCAACAGTTCTGATTCTGATCATTTTAAATATATTAAATTACTCAAATTTAATAAATAAAGGGGTAGGAATGGGGTAGTAATGCGAAATATATTTGATGGGTAAGAGTTACATCAAACCAGCCTCTTCTGCCCAACGCCAAATCTCACCTACACGAGGTTTTTATTTACCTCCAGTACCAAGAAATCTCATCTACCCTGTTAAGCTGAGCAATCCTTATGATAGAACTGGTACCCAACCCAGTTGGTGTAGTATGGGTCAGTGAACAAACGAGTGAGGCGGAGTTAAAATCCAGAAGCGTCTGTCCTATAGTAGGCGGCTTCTGGTCTGCGTCTGTTCCCAGAGGGGCGGCAGTGAAAATATACCTGGTAGTAGGTCTAAAATGCACAACAATTTCGTACTAATTTAGTACAAATATGAGCTACAACATAAAGAACAAAGCGGCAGGGATATCTGCCAAAGTGTCGTCAGAATCCACGGCTGACGGCGAGGGCTTGGCTACTTCCGAAAGGGTAGCTAAGTCGCCATTGGAAAAGATGCTCGGGGACAATTCCTCTGCACTCAGTCACAGGCAATGGTGCTGGATACAGCTACTGTAAAAAATCAGCCATCTACTGTCGATCCCTTTAAAAGGAATAAAAATAAGGTTTTACGATCGCCATCAAAAAGCCAATCGTTGGCAAATTTAAATAAGCTAGCAGCAGGCTACGAAAATAAAGATATAAACATCCATCAAAAATCAGTTATTGATCTTCTGTATAATAGTAATCTGCAAATGCACTCAAGAGCGGACTCAAACGTCCTTAAGCAGTCAAGCGCAGATCCAATATATCCGTTTTCTGGAAGCAGTAGAATTATGCGCTCACCTACAAGAAGGAGATGCAACTCTATAGCAGATTTCAGTGAAGTCGAAAACTATAAATACAACCAACTAACGAAAGTAAATATAGAAACTAAATCAACTGACAATAATATTAACAATACTCAACAGCGATCGAAAAGAAAAAAAATTGCACTTGAAGAAAACTCCCCAGAAAAGGAAAATAAACAGAGTACACCAGAAGAAGACAAAGCTATAATAAAAAAACTAGAAAACGAACTTATACGAATCAAACAAAATAAATTGGAATATGAAAATTTATTAATAAAACGACTAGAAAAAGACCTGGATGAAGCCAAAAAAGAAATTAGTGAACTAAAAAAAATATTAATAGCCATCCAGAATAACGAATCCAATAAAACAGCACAAACTGAAACAAAAACCGTTAAAAACGTAGAAATTACAAAGGAAACAGAATGGATACTACCAAAACTAAAATAAAAAAAGTAGTCCTAATATTCAACGCAGCGGTATACCTAGGAATGGTTCACCAGCTCTCCATCAGCTTACCACTAAGAAACCTGCAAAGAAAAACAAATGATTAATGACAACAAACAAAGAATACTTACCGGCTAATCAGTTCCAGCTTTTAAGTACACCACTACTACAGCACAACACGAAGAACAATGACCAACTAAATACACCGACAACATCCTCCAGTACCAAGATAACTAACATTATCCAGATACAAGAAACTAAAAGCAGACAAGCCAGAAACCTCAAACCACCCCCGGTTATCTTCAGTAACCTGGAAAACTACAACGTACTTTCGCAACAGCTAAAAACAAACAACATAAACTTTGACGCCAAAACGCTAAACAACAACCAGTTAAAAATAAACGTAAATAATGAAACAGACTATAGATTACTCACGAAAACAGCAAATGACCTTCAACTTGAGTGGCATTCTTTTGAAAATAAACAGACAAGACCAATCAAAGTCATGGTAAGACGTCTGCATCCATCCTGCGACACAGAATTAATAAAAAATGAACTTATAGAAAATGACTTCAAAATAATTAACGTTGAAAACAAAATAATTAAAAAAAAAGTAAACGGAATAGATTACATCACAAAACTACCTCTGTTCATGCTAACATTTGAGCATACGGAAGATATCAAAAAGATCTTTGAAATTAATCACTTACACCACATAAAAGTGAAGATAGAAGCACTAAAAAGGAACAAGCAAATCCCACAGTGTAAAAGATGCCAGGCTTATGGACACACTACGAAGTACTGCCAGGGGAACCCACGTTGTGTCAAAAGCGCGGGAAACCACCTCACAACCAGTTGCACAAAAAATCGAGATGTACCAGCTACTTGTTCCAACTGCGCTGAAGCACATCCCGCAAATTATAGAGGATGTGCTATTGCTAAGGAGCTACAAAAAGGAGAAATAACGAAACTAACAACAACATAAGCAACCAAAGAAAACCTATACGTGACCAGCGAGTAACGGACTCAGTATCATACGCACAAATAGTTAAAAGCAATACACCAAATACTATAAACACAGCAATAACATTAAAGATTCATCAACATTACTAACAGATATATACACTCTAGTTAGAAATCTTTCCACCAGATTAGACAAATTGGAACTTAATAATCCTAGATCACAAGCGCAAAATAAATATATATGACACAGAACTTGTTCAAGATAGCAACCTGGAACGCGAATGGAGTAAAACACAAGACAAGAGAATTAGAAATCTTCCTAAATACGCATAAAATTGACGTATGCCTAATATCAGAGACTCATTTAACGAACCAAATGTATATTTCAGCAAAAGGATACAAAGCATACTTGACAAATCATCCAGATAACCAGGCTAGAGGAGGAAGTGCAATCCTCCTCAAAGAAAATATAAACATTATCTTGACCACGATTTAAAAAAAGAGGAAGTTCAACTGACGACAGTAGTAGTATATACAGCCAATCAGAAATTGACGGTAGGAGCAGTTTACTTACCACCAAGACACAACTTAAAAAAAACAGAATATATGGACATTATCAGCAGATTAGGAGACAGATTGGATGGGAGGCGATTTTAACGCATAACACGTAGACTGGGGATGCAGACTCACCACAACAAAAGGTAGAGAGCTAAAAGCTGCATTGACAGAACTGGGATGCAATACGCATTCGACAGGTGTGGCAACATATTGGCCCACAGACACTAACAAGCTACCTGACCTGCTAGACTTTTTTATAACAAAAAAGGTCTCAAATAATTATATTAATATTCAAGACAACTTTGACCTAAATTCTGACCACTCAGCTGTAATTTTAACCATTAGCGACAAACTAGAGACAAGGAAATCTAAACCGGTACTTACAAACCCCACCACAGATTGGGAAAGCTTCAGAATCGACCTAGAGATTGACCTAAAAACTAAAATACAAACCAAAATACAACTGGACGATGAAACAGAAAAACTAACTAATAATATCCAGAAAGCGGCATGGAAAAATACCAAAACCACATCCGTCCGAAACAGAACCATCAACTACCCCACGAGCATCAAAGAGCTTGTGGAAAAGAGAAGAGCAAGGCGAAAATGGCAACTTTCAAGAGATCCTGAGGACAAAAATAATCTGAACAGGAAGACGCAACATCTGAAAAGAGAAATAGAAAAATTTAAAGATATGACAATTAGTACCTACCTCGAAAATTTGACGCCCACCGAAAGAAATGACTACTCGCTGTGGAAAGCAACAAAATATATAAATAAACCTACAACTCACAATCCACCAATTAAATATAAAGACGGAGAATGGGCCAGAAACAGCCAAGAAAAAGCCAAGGCATTTGCTGAACATCTAGCTGAAGTTTTTCAACCTAACGACAACTCTATAAGCATACCTTTAGAAGAACATTCAACAACAAGAATTTCACAAAACATCCCACTAGGAGTCACTAGAAGTAAAGAACACAATAAAAAAATACTTCAACAAAAAAAAGCTGCTGGATACGACTTGATCACTCCTAACATTCTAAATAACCTACCAAAAAAGCCATAATTTGCTGACAAATCTAGTAAATGCTTCGTTCAGATTAAAACACTTTCCTGATACTTGGAAAGTAGCAGAGGTAGTAATGATACTAAAACCAGGAAAACCACCTAACGACGTCAAATCATACAGACCGATATCTTTACTTCCAGTTATTTCTAAATTAGCAGAACGACTATTCTCTGGAAGAAAAAAAAAATGTTCCGCCGTTTTTATTGACATTGCACAAGCTTTTGACAAAGTGTGGCATAAAGGACTAATCTACAAATTAAAAAGAATCTTACCTATACAATACGTTGATTACCTGACGTCATATCTAGAAAACAGATACTTTAGAATTAAGCAAGACGATGAATTCTCAGACCTAACACAAATAAAAGCAGGAGTCCCCCAGGGGAGTATACTCGGACCAATCTTGTACCTACTATTCACTAGTGACCTTCCAGTGCAAGAGGACATCCTAACTGGAATATTCGCAGACGACACAGCAATGCTAGCTGTTGACAATAACTTGCAAGAAGCCACAAGTAAACTACAAGAAGCGAACAACCTTATCTATGAATGGACAAAAAAATGGAATATTAAAATAAATGCATCAAAATCTTCACATATTAACTTCACCTATAAAAAAATTAATAACAATAGCTCAATTCAAATGAACGGAACTACGATTACTTATGGATCCACGGTTAAATATTTAGGATTAACCATGGACGAGAAACTAAAGTGGAATGAACATATAAAAACTAAACTAGTCGAACTAAACTTAAAATATAGAAAAATTTACTGGCTAATCGGACGAAAATCAAGACTATCAATTCACAACAAAACAATAATATATAACCAAATCCTAAAACCGATCTGGTTATATGGTATACAGCTTTGAGCTGTGCCAGCACATGTCATATCGAGACAATCCAAAGATTTCAGAACAAAGTAATCCGAAACATGATTAATGCACCATGGTACGCGAGAAATTCCGACCTCCATAGAGACCTAAAGATAAATACAGTTGACGAGGAAATCACAAAATTTGCTGTAAAGCATCGCATCAGGTTGACCACCCATGACAACGAAGAGGCTGCAAATCTCCTAAACGAGAATTCGATAAGACGACTAAAGAGAAGAAGACCACTAGATCGTACATGATTTCTAAAACATAAAACACCACTCAGCATAAAATTCTGATGCTCATATGACATCGAATTCTGACCCTAAATTAGTTTAAGATTATTCAAAGTAAAATTAATGGTTGGTCCACTGAGACCAGTTTTAATCAGAGATACTGACAACATAGTTGATGTTAAAAAAAAAAAAAAAAAATTAATAAAAGATTTTTGTTTTTTTTTAGAGGACCGACAAGAACAAAAAAAAACCGACCGATGGAATATGCTACACTAGTGGCCAAAAGTTATCGTATGTTTATTTATATTTTTTTGTAATGGCCATATTTAAAATTTTCCATTTGCAACCTTTTTTTTTTTTTTTAAATAAAACTATTTTAATTTTAATTTTGACGACTGTTCCAAGTAATTTATTTAATTTTTAATTGTAAAATTTTTCGTTAATTTTTTTTCTTTTTGATTTTAACACCAGTTAATAGTAATAGTTTTCACGGTGATATTAATTTAGTTAAAATTTTAAGTAGACAAAAAAATATAAAATCACATTATACTTTATATTTTCTTTCCTTGAATTTTTTATCAGTTATTCATTTTTGTTAGTTATTTTGTATCGCCATTTTATTTAATTTTTTTTCACATAGAATAAAAAGGAATCGGATCATCTACTTTAAATTTGGTATTATATACCTTTTTTTTGTGTTACTATTTTAAAAGATGGAACAATGTACATTTGATTAATTCTATTAAAATTCAGCACTAACTATTTATCATTTTAGATTCAATACATAAAAGATTGAAACTGATGGAAAGCAAACAGGAAAAAATAGAAAATGATGTTAAATCCATTAAAGTAATGTGCGAGGCATCATTAAAAAATGAAAGATCTATTTTAAGGGAAATGGTTGTTATATAGTTTATAATTATGTTATAGTTTATAATTATATTATAAAAATTTGAATAAAAATATGCTATTTTAATTTTGATTGTTTATTTTTTAAATTGTGCATCCATATAGATTAGTGTACATAATTCATACTGTTTTCGTGCGAATTCACATGGAAATGTGTACTACTTTCCTTTATATTGTCGCATACAATTCGCACAGTTTTCCATGTTATTTCGCACTCACTAATACATTGAAAAGTAAAAGATTGAGTGGCGTGCGACATTTCGGGCCCATTCTCTTCGGCAAAGGTGTACGTATTCCGTGCACCAATATAACTCTTTTCCGTGTGAACTGTGCGATTTTCGAGCTGGAAAGTGATACGTTTTCCGTGCGAAATGTATATTATGTTATTGTATTCGACGGAAGGTCTGAAAATAATTTAAACAATCAGCTCTTCAGAAGGCTAGATTAATGGAAGGCATGAAAATATTTGCAACTGGGGAACGCTAAAATACAAATATATTATACTAACACTACATAACTTTTTCATTATAAAAATACAACTACTCTTTTCTCTTTACTTTAGGAGCTAATTGAAATTTACCCACCTTATTATACTAATTTTATATAAAACAATTTTGCGTAGTTGAATTTTGTATGGATCAGGCTGGGTTAATTTAAACTAGCCCACGAAGACCACGTGTTTCCCATAGAAATGCGAAATATTTGTAATTGCTATATGATTTTCAGAATTTAATTATTTATTCTATGGAAGAAAATTATTAGATAATTTCCATTATATGAGTAATATTTCTGTCCATAAGAAGAAATTAATAATTTTTTTACCAATTTTTTAATTTTTTAAACCAAAATACCAGGCGCGCATATTTTATAATGAACACTATTGAGAAGAGTTATTTATTTCCTTCTCATAGGCCTCAGTTATAGCGACCCGTAAATTTCATCAGTAAAGAAAGAAACGGCTTAAAACTGAAATATTTTACGGTGAAGCGATTATAGCAATCAGAAAATTGTGTCAGTAAAATTAGTTGTCATTTCGGTTCACAGTCAATATAGAAGTATTGTTATTATTAGTGCAGTGGAAATATACATTGAAATGACGCGAACCAATTATAATAAGAAATTATATTATTTAATTATAACAATGTTAATATTAAAAAGAAACAATAAATACCGGCGATTAAGATATCGAAGGTATCAAGTTCATTCACTGTATAGGAATCGTCAATCTCACGGGGAGTTTTTTTACTTTAATGGTTCAATTGGAGATGTACCCAGTGAAGTTCGAATGAGCCGTGACCAATTATATTTTATTTTGTCCAAAATTGATGGCGATATAAAATCTAAGTTCAGTTTATATAGGAATGACAATATAAGTTCCAAAGAAAAACTAGTATTGACTTTAAGGTAAGCTTTTGATTTCCGAATATTCCGAATATAATATTAATATACATATTCACTTGTTTGTAGATTCTTTGCTACTGGTGCAACTTTTAGAGATTTATCGTTCCGGTTTCTTATGGGAAAGACGACTGTTCGAAGTTGCATAATTGAAACCATACGCGCTCGCTATACATAAACATTTACAAGAGATTGTGATGCCTGTGCCTAAAACGCTAACAGATTGGGAAAATATTTCCAAAGAATTTTTGAAAAATTGGAATTTTCCCAATTGTCTTGGGGCGGTCGACGGTAAGCATGTTCGCATGTTTGCTCCTCGAAAATCTGCTAGCTTCAATTTGAATTATAAAAAATGTTTCTCCACCATCCATATGGCAGTCGCTGACGCCAATTATAAATTTATTATGGTGAGTGTTGGAGCTCACGGTTCTAACTCTGACCCAACAGTTTTTTCATCATCAAATTTTGGGAAAGCATGGATAAATTATCCCCAAAAGCTTAAAGTACCCGCCGATGTTCCACTACCAGGAACTAATGACCTACAACCATACACTTTAGTGGGAGACGAAGCTTTTGGCTTGCGATATAATATGATGACACCATTTCCAGGATCTGGATTAGGTCTTATACAACGAATATTTAATTATAGGTAAAATAAATATATAAATAAACTACACATCATGTTAATATACTTGTAATACTTCAGACTTTCGAGAGCAAGGAGAATTGTAGAAAGTACATTTGGAATTTTGACTCATACTTGGAGGATTTTATTAAAACCGCTTGAAGTGCAACCTGAGGTAGCAAAACCTTTAATATTATGTTGTTGCATATTGCACAATTTCCTTCAATCTTCAAATACAAATAATAACACGGAAAATTGTGCTTTGTCCAATTTAATTGTAAATCACCAAGCAAGAAAGGAAGAACCGATATCTAATGCAATCAATATTAGAAATAAATTTGCAGAATGGGTAGTTGGTGAAGGAAATATCGAATTTCAATACAGAATTTAAATTTTAATAAAACGATGATTTAATAATATTAATAAAAAAATAATATATTCAGTTGATTATATAAAAATAATAATTGAGCCGTAATAATAATCAAAATTAACGGCTTTATAACAATAAAACAAATTATAGCAATAAAAACAAAAAACATAATTCATTTGGTTAAACTTCTTAGAACTAAATTGCTAATATTAATTTTATTAATACATATTATTTATATTATAGATATACCATTTTCAAATTAAATTATACATTTTTCAGATTTAATTAGTAATTTTAAAAATTGAATTTTTCAAAAATATTTTATCAGTTTTCAAATCATTTCTAAAATTGAATCTAATAAAATTTTCAAATTAAATTAAACATTTTTCAAGTTAAATTAAACATTGTTACATTATTTTTTGTAAAAACTAATTAACTAATTATGAAAAAGAAAACCAATAAAATTTTTCTATTTTAAAAATCTGAAAATTGTATAATATGTAGTCGTAATATGGTATAATAATACTATATACATATATTTATTCCAGTTCTGCAGCAAAATCAGTTGCCAATATTTGCAAAATTTTGCTTTGCAATTCAATTTGTTTTTTAAAATTAAAGTGTTTCACTTGAAGTGCAATATTTTTAAAAAACAATTCCATTGGAGATCTGATAATATTGTTTGAATTTTCAATTGATTTCAATGCTTTATCAAGACATCCGTCATCATTAACAGTTTTGCGTTTCTTTGAAGGGGTAATTTTTTTCTTCATTTCTGATGAAGAGAATGGTAGTTCATAAGAGCTGGTCGGTTGAGTACTCAGTTCAATTAATTCTACATCTGCAGAAAAAATTTCTGTATCACATATTGATTGTTCATCGAAATTAGAAAAATTGCCACAATCACTATACAGAACAAAAAAGTAATTGTTATTATATTAAATTAGGCATATTCAACATAATACATACTCTTCTGGGACTTTAATGTATGGTATAAGAAATTTTAAGGATTCAAATTGTATCTATTGGCGGAATTGGCGGAACAGCACCTGAACCAGTTGGTATATTTGTACTTGATCGAAAATATGCTCTGAAAGCGTCTCTAAGACTTAACCATTTTTTTTGACACTCTTCAACTAAAAATGTAATGTTATCAATAATATTATAAGAACATTTATAACGACAACAAACATTACCTGTGGCGGAATTTTATAACTTCGAAACTTTCCAAGTTCGATAGTCTATCGAAAATCGGAATTTTATAACACTTTCGACAGGCGATATTTTCGATAGATTATCATTTGCATTTTTGTGTGATGATAGAGTATCACTTCTTACAAAAACTCATGCTCACGCACAACATTAAAGAAAAAGTGACCAACTGAATGGAAAATGTAAGTAAATATTATTATAATAACAATTAGAATGTTTTATCAGTAAACATTTCAATAAATTTTATGTTTGTAAAAAATATAAGAATTAGTGTATAAATTATTACTTAACCTCAATTTAGGAAGACAGAAAAAAAAATTACAACCAAAAAACAATTTGAGATTTTGGTGGAGTATTTGGAAGCCCATCAAGAACTAGCTACGGGGGCATTTAGTAATGTGTCTGCTCGCCAAAATAGTGCCGGCGAGTGGAAAATTCTATCTGAAAAAGTAAACGCCGAGGGACTTCCGAACAGGGACGTGGATGGCTGGAAAAAAGTAAGTAAATTAAATAGTAATATTAGATACTTAGTAATTATAATAGTAACATTATATATTTATTAATTATATCGATTCATTTATAGGTATGGGCTGATTTAAAAAAAAATGCGCGCAAAAAATATTGAACGCAATAAAACTGGAGGTGGTACATCAAACATAACAATATCCAGTTTTGAGGAGCGAGTGATTGCTTAAACCGGCATGGAAGTTGTAGTGGAGGGATTGAGTGGAAATGATTTTGGTGCAAGAGATACACAAACTCATGATTTCCAGGTGCACCAGCCACAAGAGGATGAGGAATGTGATGCAAGTGCTCATGTTGGTCCGAGCTCCCAGCCTCCTGCTGGTCAAGGCTCTCGGAAACGATTAAGGTCGACAACACAAGCCCTTATACTGAAGGAACTGCAAATGCAGACAAAAAAAAAATGATAAATATCATGAAGATATGCTGACTTTGCAAAAAGAGGCAAATGAAATAAACCGACAAAAACTGAGAGGAAATGCTGGAGTGGAAAAAATCCAAAGAAACTATTTATTTTCGTTAGCTCGTAGTTTTTATTTTGTTTTAATTTTTGTTTTTTTGATTTTTGTTTTTTTAATTTTTGTTTTTTTTTTTGTTTAAGCGTTTGTTATTAGGAAAATCTGTAATTTAATATTAATGAATTAAAATTAAAAGAATGAATTAAAATAAAAAATGAATTAAAAATATATTTTATAATTACAATACAGTGTTTTTTATGAAAAAGTATTTTACAATTACAATACAGTGTTTTTTATGAAAAAGTTTGTAATAAGTTTTGGCGAATTTGTGTGGCATCTTCATCATCTTCTGGTTCAGATTCCGGTTCGTCCATAACAACATTGTTTGCAGCATCTTCGGCATTCATTTGGTCTTCCATGAAATCAGAATCAAAATCCAAGCATATATTAAATAATGCACAGCAAACATTAATGATTTTTATTACTTTTTCAGGAACATATCTTAAAACTCTCTTGAAGTAGGCACCGAAATTTCATTTTTAGAACGCCGTTGCATCTCTCAATCGGATTTCTTGCTTGAGCGTGCAAATGGTTATATCTTCGTTGATCTTCAGTTGCTGCATTTTTAAATGGAAGCATAAGCCATTTTTCCAAAGGGTATCCAGAGTCACCAAGCAACCACGAATTTCTAGACCCCATCTCGTAGTCATCTGCTAATTTCCGTCTTTCAGCTGATAATGCCCAAATTGCTGCATCATGAGTAGATCCTGGATACCGAGCATTTACAGCAAGAATTCTTAATTCGTAGTTACAAATCTACAATAAATATTAATAAATTTAAAAACATTCATAGCATTTCCTATTTTTAATTTACTAGTTGAACATTTAATGAATGATTACCGCGTCGGTCAACAAATAAATGCTCATTTTCTTGTGGTGTGATGATGTTAACATGTGTCAAATCAACACAACCAAACACCGGGAAATCCAGTTTTTTCGTAAAATTTTAATTTATATTCACTTTTTTCTGCTTCGTTGGGGAATTTTATCCACTTTTGGCATATTTTTCTTTCCAAAACATTGGTTACCACTTCTATAGCTATGCATATCATGGATTGGTTCATGGAATGCAGCATGACATCTCCAATTGTCCTTTGGTAAGAACCAGTAGCATAAAAATTTAACACAGCTGCTCATTTTATTTCTAGCCGGACCTTAGTTGTCCTAGTGTTTTCGTTCATCCTAAATTCTGGCTCAGGTCTCAACTCGTGCATTAAATATTTGAAAACTTCCTTGGAAACTCTGAATGACTCTTTAAACCTATTTATTCCAAACCAAAAAAAAATCAGTCATATTAACACAGCAAAATAACATGATATTACTTTTTATTTGGAATTTCCAAGATGTTGTATCGTTGTCTTAAAAATCTTCTTTCATTTCTGTAATTAATGTTGTCTTCCTCACTGTCGCTATCATTTAATAATGTAATTAAAGCCGCTGACATTATTAAAACAGAAATTAAACTTATTCTGCTGGAAGTAAAATTCACTATTTTATGCTTTATTTTTGTGTTTAAAATGTCAAAACTAATTTCGCAAGATTTCGAAAAAGTGTTGTCAGGCACAAAAAAAACATCGAAGCGAAAATGTTATAAAATTCCGCCAGTGATAATTTTCGCTTCGATGGTGATGTTCTTTCGAAGCGATAGTGATGTTATAAAATTCCGCCACTGTTTTACATAATATCATAGCGATATCATGCCATGCCTCATCCCTTTTAAATTTATTGCTGTACGACGATTCATTTTTGGCATATAAACACGAATGATTTTTGATCTCCATTATTAATTTTGTTTCGAATTCCCGAACTTTAGCTTTAATTTCTAATTTATATTTCAGGGATACTTTTTCATTTTTTTCTTGGTAGAATCCATCACATTATAATTAAATTATTATAATTAAATTAAATTATTACAAGTCGCGAAAAAAATTACACCAAATCAAATTGCAAACTGAGGTTATATTGCATCAGAATTTGTTTTTCTGACAGACCTAACAAGGAAGGAATGAAACATATTTCAGTGGAACAAATTGTTTCATTTTGAAGAATTATCAGTCAGCTGTTGAGGAAAATTATTTTACGTACGTAAAATAATAAAATGTATAATTTGGGGCAGTTAATTGCAAATTAAAAAAAATAATGAAGCCAAAATTGTTGGTTGAACCATTTCATAAGATTAAGCTCCATTTCAAACAGAATTTTGATGTCTAAATTAGAAAAAAATCGGAATTAAAAATTTCACTGATGACATTTACGGGTCGCTATAACTGAGGCCTTATATGAAATTTCTTTTCTATTAAAAAATATATATTAAGTAGGTATAAGAAGAAAAATATATCATGGGATAGAAAATCTCTGAAAATTTGCATGAAATACTTATTTCGTTATATAAATATTTTTCATTAAAAAAAAGAGAAATATATCATCGTGGGCAAGAAAATCGAATAATTCCTATTACTAAAGGCCCAGGTCCATTAGGCTTTTTTAAAAGTCGTCACCACTTTTTTCTAGAAGAACTTATGCAAGATACAAAAAAGCATGGGTGCGATAGAGAGGGAACAACGACTTTTTATCGAAAAAAAGTGGTTGTATCCGAAAAAAAGTCGTCGAATCCAACAAAAAAGTGGTTGTATTCAAAAAAAGTGGTTGTATTATAAAAAAAAGTGGTTGGATCCGAAAAAAAGTTGATAATTAACAACTTTTTTTAATAAAAGTTGGCATTTGACGTATACTTTAAAATATTTGTCATAATTTTTTGAAAAAAATCTACATTTTTTGAATTTTTTTTTAAATTTTATATTTTTCCAATAAAGTATATTTTTAATAATAATAACTTCGACTATATAATATATGGACTGCTAGTAACCAACTTCATTGCTGCAGCTATGACCGACTATGCGCATACCACCAGAGATGGCGAAAAAACTATTCCGAATTGCCTTGTGCGACGCTCGCCTTTTTGACGGCCAATAAAACAACGACATCATTTATGAGAATTCCATAGATTTTACTTGAGAATTCTACTGGATTTAATTCAGAATTCCATAACTTTAGTTCTCTTATTGGCCATCTCTGGTGCTATGCGCTACCAGTCCTATTAGAATTTTTTTCATTGACAGCATAGGAAATTATAAGCGATTAGCAGTCCATATATTATATAGTCAAAGAATAATAATGAATTTTCAAAATATTTCAATTAAAAAAGGTACATACTCTTTATATATAAAAATTAAATATTTTACAATATAATTTTTTTTTTTTTGTAATTTGAAGAAAATGAAAAGGTCAAGATTGTGTCTAATTTAATGCTAACTAGACCATCATCTTCAGTACAATTTGAAAATTATTTTCAAATAAAAAAAAAATTTTAAATGTCAAAAATATTTCGAAATTTTGTTAAAGAGTGGGACTTTTTATCTCTCTCTGTATTGTATAATTTTACATGTTATCTCTTTTCTTTTTTGCTAGAATTTAACAAGACTACTGGACCAGGGCCTTAACAATTTCCATGAAATATTTATTTTGTAATAAATATATTTCTTTAAAAAATAGAAGAAATATATCATCATGGGCAAGAAAATCGCGGACCACAGCAATAATTTTATAGCTTAAAAAATTATTTAATTGCACACATTCGAACAAAAATTTCAAATTTAATACCAGGCGATCATAAATTTCAGAAAGTAAGAATAATTTTCTTCTAACTGGAGAAAACTTAAGACAATTGCATACAAAAATATAACTATTCAAATATGTATGGAGTGTGCCATGATTTTCGTTTATTTAGCTCGATTTTTTTGCATGTGGTTAATTTTTTTTGTGTATAATATGTGATTTATTTTTCTTGTGTGCATATGCATAATGATTTTTTTTTATTGTAAAGAAAATGAAAAACATTTAGATGGCAATGTGATTAACTCACTAAAACGAAAAATTCAAAAGGTTGTATATTTAATAACCTCAAATCTTTGCTTTTCATAACAAAACTTTTAAGTTATTAAGTTACTATTAAGTTATTAACACATTTTGCTCTTACAAAATATAATATTTTATCACAGGGCCACTTTTTATTACCAACTCCATCTGAAACACCATCCAGAAAGAGATCTTCCCAAATTGATAGCACCACAGTTGAACTGCAAAAAAAAAATATGAAACATCATCAACTGGTGGAAATCCTGTAAATTTTACTAATTTAGTTAGTGAACAATTAGATAAAATGAAAAAAGAAAATCAGGATGACGTGAAGATGGAAATTTTGCAGCTTACACCGAAAAAGTAAAGAACAACAATAATATTAACTATTGTTTAAATTTAATATTATTTCAACACATTAACTTTGAATCATATATAATATTATGACTGCATAATATTATATGATACAAAGTCGATGTGTTGAAATAATATTAAATTGAAAAGGAAATATTAAAATGTAAAATTTAAATTCAAACTTAATTTCGCTATATTTCCATTTATTTTTATTAAGAAAATTTATATTTATTTGATATACCTAAAACTGGAGAAAAATAACTTTTAATTAAATAAAAATACAAAATTGTTTATTGATTAAAAACTATAAATATACATATACTTTATTTTTGAATAAATTATTTTGTTTTGTTTACACATTAAACATTTTTATTTCAGCTTTCCGGAATTGCAATCAATTTATCTTCCAAGTGATTCATAATAAAAAATACGATAAACAAACCCCGGGTTGTCAAAAGCACATTTCCTCAAAATCGCCTCATGTAGAACTATGAGCTATTTTAAAACAATGGAAATTCCTATACGTGTATAATATTTTTTAGTAGTATATTCAATGTACTATACGTAGGAAAGATAAAAAATGATTATGGTAAATATAGGTACAAAATGTGTCCCTGTTCGATTTTATTAATTTTTTTTCCTTCCAAATGTGTCCCTGTTGGATTTTATTAATTTTTTTTCCCTCCTTTTTTTCCTTTAATTTTTTTTCCTTCCAAGAAAATGAAAATATATATAAACTTATCATTTAAGTTTTCTGTAATTTTGCATTTAATTGAACATATGTGATATGAAATAATATCCAATATTCCATTTATATAGCTCCCAAAAATATGCAAAATGTTCGTTTTTTGCAAAATTTTACATGATTAAGCATTTTGATTAATTATAAGTGTGAGGCAAATGATTATATGAATATAATTTGAATAGTGCCGATATAATTAAATTAGAATGTGATATTGATGATGAAAAAATTGTCTTTATGTGTGTTTACAGATTGCATAAGAATAACTTGAATAAAGAAATATTTTTAAGTGAATTTAGTAATCTGTTAAACATTGAAAAAAATAAAAACTTAATTATAGTAGGTGATTTTAATATTGATTTATTAACTAAATCTCAAATAACTGACAAATATTTACTTTTGTTAGCTTCGCATGGTTTAGATAGTTTGATAAAATATCCAACTCGTGATGTGTCTGGTAAATGCTTGGATCATGTTTTTGTTCGTGTTGGTAATAGTCATAATCTCACATATGAAAATATTTCTTTTGATTTTAAAATAACAGATCATTCTATGACCGGTTTATTGTTGAATAATATATCAAGCACAAATTCTAATAAATATGTACCTTTTTCAACTTCTCAAAAGATAAACTTTAAAAAATTGAATTTTTTACTACTAAATGAATTTTGGGGTACTGTATATTCTGAAGATAATCCTTCGCCTTCGATAAATTTCTTCAAATATTACAAATTAAAATTAAAGAATGTAGTTTTCAATCCGTATGTCATCAGAATAAACTTAAAAGGTTAAAACCGTGGATGTCAAGTAACTTGTTAGTTAAAGTTTCAAAAAAAAATATGATAAGGCAAAAATTAATTAAACATCCCGATAATATTGGACTCAAAAACTTTTAATTAAAATTGTGTGTTGATTTAAAAAAAGAAATCCCTGCGTGTAAAAATAAATATTATTTTGATGAATTTAAAACAAAAATAAGGGTAATGTTAAAGTTGAGTGGAAGGTGGTTAATAGTATTTTGAATAGAGGTCAACCAAAAAATAATGAATTTGAATTGAAAGTTGATAATAGCCCTGTTTTTTTGTAGACGGGTATGTTGTATTGCAAATTTTTTGCAAAAAAACGATCCACTGAACATAGGAGGCGAAATTTTTTTTTTATTTCATACACAGTTGAATTTATCAGCTGATAATTTTTTTTAAATCACATTAACTTTGAGTTTTATAAACGTAAAAAAAAAATCATTAAATGTCATTAAAAAATATAAAACTTGCTTTTTTTCTTTAATAAATTGCTATTTTTTACATTTGCGATATATAAATAACTACTGTAATTCTCATTTTTTTGCCAACAAATTGTTGTTGTTTTCAATGTGAAATTTTGCAATACAACATACCCGTCTACAAAAAAACAGGGCTAATATTAGAGTTTCTGATAATGTTAATGTAGCTAATTTTTTCAACGATTATGTTGTGTCTGTTTCTAGTAATCTAATTCCTATTAGCAGCCCTAATAATTGCAATCTTTGCTGTGATGGTATAGTTGAAGATAATTTCCAGCGTAATAGTTTCTTTTTTGAACCAATTTTACCTTCAGAATTACATAAAATAATTATGTCTCTAAAAAAATCAAATTCATGCACAGAAGATGGTGTTTCAGCTGTAACGCTAAAAAAAAACTCTCTAAATGTTGTTGATGTTCTATCACAGGGATGGCGAACCTATGGCACGCGTGCCCAACGTGGCACGCAGATAAATTTTCGTTGGCACGTATAATATCTTTCGTTTTTCATACACTAACTAACACAGAATCCTTTTTCGATTTTGAAAAAAATTGTGAACTCAATTCAAATTCAATGCAAAAATATGATATTTAAAAAAACAAAATTAAGAGTTTTCACAGATTTCTGGCGATTTTATTTCAACGCTATAAGATATGTAATTATATTATTTGTGTATGTACAAATATGTACACGTGATTTTAAATATAAAAAATGTGTTAACAATTTTTAGACGGTTATAGTTTTTATTTGAAAATAGTATGCTTTGGATTTTCAAATATATACATATGAATATGGATATTTGCAGAATTCATTTCATATTCACTAATTCAGTACAGTTGATACTTTGTAAGTGCGATAGAAAGTTGTGTTATCTTATTTTACTATTATTATTTTTTGCTTATAGAAAAAATACATATTTATATTTTTTGAGGACAAATAATATAATTGATTTAAAAGGGTAATTCATTAACGATTTTAATTATAAATAAATAATATACATATTTCAACTTTAGAATGTCAGAAAATAAGAAAATGAGAACAGAGTCCAACTCTAACAGACCGTTTCAAGATTGGTGGACTGATAAATATGGAATGATGAAAAGCGAAAACAATGCCCTGTGTGCGTTGTGTGGACGTACAGTAGTGTGCAGAACATCCTCAGTAAAACGTCATTATGAAACTACTCATTCATTTCTTTTATCAAAAAGTGATTCAGAACAAAAAGAATATATTGCACGTGAAGTTAAAAACAAAAATTTACAATCGAGCTCATTCACTACATTTTTGAAACGTACAAATTATTTAGTAGCTTCTAGTTTCGAGGTTTCAAAGACTATTGCTACTCATAGCAAACCATTTAGTGATGGAGATTATATTAAGGAAGCTTTCATTAAATGTGCACCACATTTATTTGAAGATTTTCAAAATAAAGAGCAGATACTTAAGCGCATTGAAGAATTAAGTATAAGTCGAAATACTGTTAAAGACAGGATATTAAAAATGCATAAAAATATTAATATTAAAAAAAATAATGATATACGTTCTGCAAAGCTATTTTCTATATGTCTTGATGAAAGTACCGACGTAACATCTTCAGCTCGCTTGTCCATAATTGCTCGTTATGCTAAAGGAGAAAAAATAGTTGAGGAATTGCTTTCACTAGTTTCGTTATCAGCAAAAACAACTGGGAAAGATATTAGTGATGCAGTTATAAAGGCGTTTGAAATAGCTGAGATAGATACATCAACAATAGTGTCAATTACAACTGATGGAGCTCCCTCAATGATAGGTCGGCAAGCTGGTTTTGTGTCTCTTTTTCAAAAACACGTTGGACATCCAATTATTAATTTTCATTGCATAATTCATCAACAAGTTCTATGTGCGAAGTCTGGATTGACAGAATTTGATGATATTTTAAGTATTGTTTCCAAAATAATAAATTTTATAGCAGCCCGAGCTTTAAATAAGAGGCAATTTCAGTTGCTTTTACAAGAGGTTGGTTCTAATTACCATGGATTGTTAATGTATAATCACGTACGCTGGCTTAGTCGAGGATTTGTGTTACAGCGTTTTGTAGAATGTTTTGATGAAATTATAATGTTTCTTAATGATAAAAAATCCGAATTTCCTGAACTTTTTGATAATGACTGGATTACCAAATTAATGTTTCTGACTGATATTTCCAACCATTTAAATGAATTAAATATTAAATTGCAAGGCCCCGGAAAATCAATTGATGTGATGTTCGATAATATTAAAAGTTTTGAGGCCAAATTAGTAATATTTAAACGCGATTTTGACAACAAAACTTTTAAGTATTTTTCATTGTTGAAAGATCATATTCAAAAATTTTCCATTCATGGTGTCTATGAAATTAATGTAAATTTTTATAGCCAAGTTATAAGTGGCATACAAGACAATTTTGTTAAGAGATTTGAAGATTTCAAAATATTTGCACCGTTAATTAACTTTATTAAATATCCAGACAAGTTCGATTTGGAAACTACTAAAATTGATCAGTTAAAATGGTTAAAGTTGGAAAATTTAGAAATGCAGTTGGCCGAGTTTCAATCAAGTTCTATTTGGAAACAGAAATTTATAGAGTTGAGACATGAAATAGAAAATAATGAAAAAAAAAGATTAAATGAAGAAGAATATGAAAACATGAATAATATTTTGTTGAAGACATGGTGTTCGCTTCCAGAGACATTTAATGCGATGAAGAAATTATCTTTAGCTATTCTTACAATATTTTCATCAACGTATAGCTGTGAAAGCTTATTTTCGATAATGAATAACATAAAATCTGATGTACGAAATAGACTTACCGACGAATGTGGCGAGGCTTGTATTTCATTAAAATTATCAAATTATCATCCGGATATTATTGAATTATCGAAAACTATTCAACAACAAAAATCTCATTAAAAATTATGTAAAGTAATTATAGAAATCAATATATATGTAATTTTTCATAATGTATGTAATTTCTTTACATACATTATTTTTATTGGCACGCACGTATTTTCATTTTATAAAAATAATTTTTATTGGCACGCAGTCAAAAAAAGGTTCGCCATCCCTGTTCTATCACATATTTTTAACAAAAGTATTAATGCAGGTATTTTTCCTAGCACATTAAAATCAGCTGAAGTTCTTCCCCTTTTTAAAAAAGGTGATCGGAGTAATGTAAATAATTAAAGACCGATTTCAATATTATCATCGTTTTCAAAAATTTTTTAAAAAGCAATTAAAAATCGTATTCTTGCATACTTGAACAAAATTAGTCTTTTTAGTGATAGTCAATTTGGGTTCCGCGAAGGTAAATCTACAGAAGACGCTATTTTAAACTTTTGTAGTAAAATTTACGAAGAATTAAACAATAAAAAAATGACGGCTGCTCTGTTTGTAGATATTACAAAAGCCTTTGATATGGTAAACCATAACTTATTATTAGATAAATTGTACTATGCCGGTTTTAGAGGTTTTATGTATCAATGGTTTCGCTCGTATCTGTCCTCGAGAACTCAAAGAGTTAAAATTAATAATAAATATATATAGTCAAGTTAAGAATATTGAAATTGGTGTTCCACAAGGATCTGTATTAGGTCCAATTTTGTTTCTAATATTTATTAATTCCTTGTTCAAGCAGGAACTTAAATCTAAAAAAACTGCTTTCGCTGATGATTTAGCATGTGCGTACAATTGTGTAAGTCCTTTAAATATAATATCTGATATTAATTATGATTTAGATCTACTTAGGAAATGGTTTGATAGACATAAGTTAGTTATTAGCAGTAAGACAAAAATTATGTTTTTAGTATATCAGGTACTGTAAATATAGATTATAATTTCTTTTTCCACTTGTCAAGTTGCCCGAAATTTTCGAAAACAGTTGAGAAATGTGATCATCATAAAACTAATTTATCTTCGTTTTGTAATAATTTAAATTGTACGGCTGATTGTTTTAAAATTGATATCGTTGATTCTTTCAAATATCTAGGAATTATAATAGATAACAAACTAAATTGGTATGAACATTCTGAAAATTTGAAAAAATATTTTCTTACAACTGTTCGAAATTTTTATTATTTACGAAAATACTGTGCGGAAAAAGTTTTGTTGACTATATATTATGGTATATTCCATTCTAAATTGCAATATGGGATAGTTTCTTGGGGAGGTGCGCAAAAACATGTCATTAGAATTATTTGTAAGGAGGTTGCGCAAAAACATGTCATTAGAATTATTTGTAAAAGAGATCGTCTTTATAGTAGCCCTGATTTATTTACCAGACTAAAAATACTTCCAATTAGACATTTATACTATTATAAAGTGTTAAAAGTTTTTTTCATCCGTGGTGGTTCATATCAGAATAGTGTTTTAGTTGATTATAATCTTCGAATTAATTCTAGAAATTATGCAATGGTTCCCAGTGTTGTGAATTGAGGCACCCTGTGCTTCAATTCACAACGGAAATCAATAAATTTCAAATTAATAAAATTATTAAATTAATTAAAGAAAAACAAAAGTTTCAAATTACGCGTTGCTCGTGCACAGAGAAATTATTTAATTCAATAAATAATAATTTCTCTGTGCTGACAACGCGTAAAATTAATTAACCAATCGAATTAAAATTAATTTAAATTATTTTGTTGGAGAAGCTGATTGGTTTTCCAAAAAATTATTGGAAAGATTTTGGAAAGCCAAAAAAGCTCTCCAACAAAATAAAATAGAAAGAAAAATAAAAATTTGGAGAGTTGATCGGTTAGTCAGTCGATCGAATAAATTAAATTGGTTAATTAAAGAAAATAAAGTTTAAATTTTAAAATAGTAATTTAAATTAAAAGTTTTAATTAAAGAAAATAAAGTTTAAATTTTAAAATAGTAATTTAAATTAAAAGTTTTGGGTCAGTCGTTTTTAAGAAAAAGAAAAAAGTTTTATTTTAAAAAAAAATTAAAATTGTCTAAACTAACTGTGAAAATCGAAAATTTGATTTAGTTAACCAAATATTATAAAATTTATGTTCAATGAAACTAAATAAAAAGAAAATGAATAAATTAAATATAATTAAATAAAAAAGGTTATATTAATTTATATATGTAATAATTGAATTAAATTTAGATAGTTAAAAGATTGTCATAAGTGAATTAAAATTAAAAGATTGAATTAATTGAATTAATATTAAATAGTTGAAGTTAATAAAGAACATTTTTATAAATATAAACTATATCTAAGTGTTTTATTTAAAAGAAAAAAAAAAGAACATATTAAAGATGAGTTAAAAGAAAGAATATTAAAAGAATTTGTATGATTGTAATTTATATTACAACATTGGCGCTGCGGACAGGATAAGAAGTACGTTTCTTATCCAAAAGAATCTAGTGTTCGGTAAAACGGGATGATTAAAATTAATTAAAAACAAAACTATAGTAAAACTATCGTTAAAAAATAAAAGTAGCAGTAATTTTAATAAAGCATTTTTATCAATAATAAAATTTAACATCAGTGGTAGCAGAACAAACAGTAGAAGCAGTTAAAAGTTGCAGTAAAAGAAGCAGAAAAGATTTTTTGCAGCAAAGTAGCGGAAGAAGCAGAAAAACTTAAAAAAAAAAATTTTATATATTAAAGTAGTAAGTTATTTTTTCTAACTATATTAAAATATACAAATTTTAAATATTTTTTTTATATACGAAAATATATAAAACACGCTGTTTATAATATTTTAAAAATATAAAATATATGTATATACAATCATAAAATTATATATATATATTATAACAAAACAGAAAATAATAAATCAATTTTTTTTGATAAAAAATAAAAAAATTTATTTTATATAAAAATGAATAACAAATTAGGAAGATTCGGTTCTTCGTTATTTTATATAATTATTATTACTCCAAATCTAATTGTTTTAATAATGGAGAATAATAAAATTTATTTTTTGGCTAATTATTAAATTAAAATTGACAAATATAAAAAATTAAATTAATTAAAATATGAAATTAAATTATTAAAGTAAAATTTATAGAAAATTGATTAAATTTAAATTTGTTAAAATTTTGGTTGAAATAACAAATTATTCGAATAAGTAAAAAATAAAAGAAAAATAATGTTAAAATTGATTTGATTAATTTTTTGTATTAGATTCATTAAAATTATTAAAGTATAAATATAAAATTGTTAAATTTGGATTTACCTTTTATTGATTTAAAGTAGAAAAGGTATTAAAACAAAAAATATCTAAAAAAAAATTGGCCAAAAAAAAATAAAATTAAAATTTTTAATAAAAAAAAATTATATATATATAAAATAATAAATATATAAAATCCTTAACGAAATTATAAAAATATATATATAAAAAAAAATCCTTTTTTTTTTAAATTACTAGTGAATCAGAAAAAAAAATCTTTATATACAAAGTCCAAATAAAATAAAATGCATATAAAAAAAAAACCCCTAAAATAATATATGTATAAATATACATATACAAAAAAAATGATATTTTTTTTATATACTTCCAAAAAACCTTAACCTATCCTAATAGTTAACCTAATTTCAATTTTTCTCTCTTCAATAAAATTTTAAAATAAAATAGGTATATAATAAATAAAATTGGGGTACACATACATAGGTATATAAAAAATAATAAGTAAAAGTTTTATACCTATACAATGAAAAATGATAAATTATTAAACATTATTATCACATATTATATTTTTATTTGTATACATAAAAGTTTTTTTTTTATTCTCCAAGTATAAATTGCAAATTGTGCGTTTTTGATCAATTTGAATTTAAAAATTTTATAATAAAGTTTTGTTTACGTGAAATATAATATACATAGAAGTGTATTATTATCAAAATAAAATCGACATAAAAATAGGGTAACAAAACTAATTACGGTGTAAAAGGTTAAGTTTATTTAATTTAACACAAAACTGTATACAGAAAGTGCAGAATAAAATTGTGCACTAAATTGACACAGGGCTGTGTAAAAATAAAGAACTTAATAAAAAAATTTTTTTCCATAAGTGTTAAAAATTTTTTAATAAAAATTGGTTTTAATAACCAACATTTTTTTTCGTTACCCTATATTTTCATTTTATATTAAAATTTCATTCATTTTTTTTGTTCGTAATGACGAAAATTATATATACATATATATAAAATGATATATATATATATTTTCAATTTACGTTTGTTCATTTTTATATAAAATATTGTTGTCAACTTAAATTGATATTAATATAAATATTTTAAATGACGTACGTAAGTTTCATTAGAACAAAGCGCGTTTTTTTTGTAACTTAACATATAAAATTTTTTTCTTGGAGCAAACAAATTTTCTATTATGAAAATTAATAAATTTTTTTTTGGGAATGAAAAATTTTTTTTACATAAATTTAGGAGTTGGAAAACTTATATTTCCTACTAATTTACTGTTTGTTTGAGAAACAAAATTTCTTATTATTGCATACTTTTAGGGAATGAGAAAAATAAAAATAAAATAAATATAAAGGAGTATTTATCTTAAATAAATTTTATTTTACATGATTTACGTTGAAATAAATAAAATTTTAAATGTTAAATTAAATAAAAATAATTTGTAGCAAAAAACAAATAAAATTTTTTTTCGACCCCTAAAATATATTTTTTCAGAACTTTTTATATCAAATGACCCCTAAAATAAAAAATTACTAAAATTCAAAAAAAAAAAAATAATGACCCCTAAATCGTAATATAAAAAAAAAAAACATATATAAATTATTGTTGTTGTTTAAAATTTATTTTATTAACTAATGTCGCAAAATTCAAAACCCCCAACGTTGGCGCAATCAATTTTAAAATTTTCAAAGAGAATATCAACATTTTCATTTTTAAATTCAAGTCCGGAATTTGAAAATTCGGACGAACAAACTAAAACAAACGTAGAAAATATAGAAGCGGAACCAAATTTAGAAGTATTGGATAGAAATAATTTTGTTGATTTTTTACATCAAGTACAAGGAGAACGAATATCAGAAAATAGAAAAAGTTTTAGAACATTGAGGTCAGGAGTAAAATATAACAGAATTGGCCCAATAAGGAAAACAAGAAAAACTAGAAGAAATAAAGTTATAATTGCCAAAACGGAAAGAAAAAGTTTGAATATAAAAACAAGTGACAAAATGAATCCAATAAACGACCCCCATTATTTTAATTTCCAAAAAGTAAATAATACAAATAGAACAATAAATAAACCGGGACCATCAGGATTAAACTCGACCCCTATTCCACCACCACCACCAATTGCACATCGAGATGAATACGTTGCGGAGAATTTTACAAACGACAACTCATATCATTTGGAACCAACATTGTTACCAGTGGAAAAAATAATAAAAACATTTTTAATACAAGTTCCAACATTTTCGGGTGTAGGGTTGGACATTGAGAATGAGTTGAACAATTTTCTCGAATTAGCTCATCAAGCGTACGAATTGACAAGAGATGAACAAAAGGGAATATTATTAAGAATTTTAATAACAAGTAAACTGACTGGTGCAGCCAACGCACTTTTCAGATATGCCAACGTTGAAAACTTTAACCAATATAAAGATATTTTACGTAATCGTTTTATAGAGAGCAAGGATATGGCTACATTAGCATCAGAAATGATGGGAATGTATCAATACGAAAACGAATCAGTGGAATTATTTGGGGAAAGAATAGCAGAAAAATTGGCGGCATATAGAAATAGAGTCAATGAAAGGTATCAAAACGAGGGACGAGCCTTAATAAACGAAATGGAAATAACCGCAAAAAGAATATTTTTAGGAGGACTGCGTTCATCAGAATTGAAACAATATTTAATTTTTAAAAACCCCGAAAACTTAAGAGTGTCCATAGGAGCGGCTCGACAGTACTTGAATGAAACAAGGAACTTAGGAAATATAGGGAGTTCGGATAAAAATAAAAGTAATAATCAAGGGGACCAAATGATGAATTTATTAACCACTATGATGAAAAAATTAAATGAAAATGGCGGACATGGGCAACAACCAAATAATAACCGGTTAAATCATGGAAACAATTTTAGAAATAATAGTAATAATAATTATTTCCGGGGAACAACAGGTAACTTTAAATACAACAACAACAACAACAATAATGCACAATTTACAAATAATAATAATTATAATAATAATAATAAACAATTCTCAAACAATAGTAGCAACTATAATTTTAATAACAACAATAAGACCCCTAACAGAAATTACAACATGGTTAGTGGTAATAATTTTCCAAATAACAATACAAATAATACAAGCAATTATAATAGTAATTATAATAATAATTACAATAATAATAACAATCGGAATAATAATGGTAATAATAATAATGGTAACAACAAAGTGCCATTTAAAGGAACATCTGCAACTACGACAATTAAATGTTTCAAGTGTGGTAAACCGGGACATATTAGTAGGGAATGTACTTGGGAAGCACCACAAAATATAAATTCTTCAATTCTACGATGCACACACTGCGGAATGAATGGACATACTTCCACTCATTGTTTCAAATTGCGATCAGGAAATGTCAATACAACAAATCAGAGAGTACTTGCATTAGACAGTGAAAATATAGCTGAAAATCAATGTGACTGGTGTGCACGAAAAGGTCATAAAATCGTGCATTGCGAAGCACGTCAAGCATATGAATCTAAAAAAGCGTTGGAATCGGGAAACGAGGATGGAGTGAACTAAAGAAGCCCAGCTCATTCCTCCAAAAGGGCGAAGAAACCACCTTACAGGAGCCCATAGTTGAATTATCATTAGATATAGCTAAAAAAGATAAAATTAAATTATTGGTAGATACGGGAGCACAAGTTAGTTTGATTAAAAATACAACTTTAAAAGAAGGAACACCTATACTAACAAATGATAAAACAAATTTAAGTACAATAACAAAAAATGTAAGCTCCACTATAGGTTCCTGTGAAGGAAAATTTTTATTAGGAAATAATTTCACTTGCAAATTTCAAGTCACAGATAATGACATAAATTTACCTGTTGATGGTATTTTAGGAAATAATTTTTTATCTTCAAATTGTAATATTTTAGGACCAGAACAAAAACTTCATTTTCCAAAAACGGAAAATAATACAACAGAATTCTGTATTCCATTTATAAGGAAAAATAAAATAGGTATAATAAATTCGCATTACATCGAGAATCCATTTAAACAATTAGATCAAGTTAAAATAAAGGAAATTCAGGGAATTTTCGACAACATAAAAAGTAAGTTTTATAAAAATAAGGATGAAATCTTATTAGACGAAGATAAATCCAAGGTAAAAGAAGAAGAGAAAGTGATTAAGAAAAAGGAATTTTTTAACATTACTGAAGAAAATGTTGAAAAAATTGTTGAAATAAAAGAAGAAATAAATGATGAAATTATATTAGTTAATGCGGAAATCACAGATGATGATTCAGTGGAAGTTAGTGATAGTGATTTAAATAATAAAATAAATGTTGGAGAAATTTATGAAGAAAAAATTGAAACAGGAAATATTTTAAATGAAGAAAAGATTATAATGGATAACGTTAATGTAAAAAATGTAATGAGAAAAAATGGAGAAATATGGATTCCGGCGCGTATGGAAAAATTAATAAGTTTACCTACAACAGAAGTGGGAGAATTTTTTTGTAAAGCACAACAACTAAAACCAGGTGTATTATTAGGAAATTGTTTGGTTGAAGCAAAAAATAATACGGTAAAGGTATGTATAGCCAACGTAAGTAATGAAGAAATAAAAATTGAGGATATAAAACTTAAATTGACTCCTATAGAAAATTTTCATATAAGACCCCTAAAAAATGAAACTTCTAAGTATAAAAAAAATGGACCCCTAAAGACTCATGAGATTAAAAGCAAAAAAGAAAAAAAACCCCGAGGGAGACGCAAGGATACACCATTGGCGGATATATTTAGATTATTTGAAGAAGACAGCTGTATCAATTATCAGGAAGACGAAATAGAAAATAAAGCTGTTAAAGAGAGAATTGAATCTCTGAAGAAAATTTTAAAAAATAATTCAATATTAACAACAGAAGAACAAGATACAATAAATAAAATTTGTGAAGAATGTAATGACATTTTTCATTTACCAGGAGATAGATTAACTCATACTGATGTTATTACACACAAAATAAGAACGACCCCGGAACAAATCCCAATCAATAGCAGGCAGTACAGATTAGCGGAATGTCACAAAAAGGTGATTAATGAAGAAATAAAAAATTTATTAGAAGAAGAAATAATACAACCAAGTCGGAGTCCTTGGAATTCACCTTTACTGGTTGTTCCAAAAAAGGCTGGACCGGAGGGAGAAAAAAGATACAGAGTGGTAGTAGATTTTAGGAAAATTAATGAGGTGACATTGGGAGACGCTTTCCCCCTACCAAGGATAGCAGACATAATAGATCAATTAGGAGGATCTGTGTATTTTTCAACATTGGATCTAGCAAGTGGATACCATCAAGTAGCAGTAGACCCCGAAGACAGAGAAAAAACGGCTTTCAGCACTATTTTCGGACATTACGAATTTAAACGAATGCCTTTTGGCTTATCAGGTGCACCAGCAACATTTCAGCGATTAATGAACCACATTTTATCCGGTTTACAAGGTTTTAAGTGTTTTGTATATTTAGATGACATTGTTATCTATGGAAGAACTTTAAAGGATCATGACGAAAAACTTAGAGCAGTATTTGACAGATTAAGGGAAAATATCTTGAAGCTTCAGCCAGAAAAATGTAAATTTCTCAAGAAGGAAGTTATTTATTTAGGTTATAGAATTACAACGGACGGAATATTACCGAATCCAGAAAAAACAAAGTGTGTTGCTGAACACCCAGTACCTAAAACAACAAAACAATTACAATCGTTTTTGGGGCTGGTAAACTATTATCGTGCAAGTATGCCATTTTTAGCGGAAAAGGGTGAACCATTGTATCAAATGGCATCAAAAAATAAAAAATACGAATGGACAGAGATACATCAGAAGGCGTTTGAGGAAATAAAAAAGTTGTTAACGTCACCACCTATATTAAGTTATCCTGATTTTACAAAACCGTTTTTATTAACTACTGACGCCAGTAACTATGCGCTAGGAGCAGTTTTGTCGCAAGGGGAGGTAGGAAAGGATTTACCAATAGCATATGCAAGCAGGGTGTTAAATAAAGCAGAAAGAAATTATGCTACAATAAATAAGGAGATGTTGGCGGTTTATTGGGCAATAAAAAACTTTAGATGCTATTTATTAGGAAAGGAGTTTAACATCTATACTGATCATAAGCCACTTATCAGTGAATACAAGAAAAAAGACCCCGAAGGAAAAATAAATAGATGGAAAACGAGATTAGCAGAATATAATTTTAAAATATTATACAAACCAGGTAAATTAAATACTAATGCCGATGCTTTAAGTAGAATTCCAGAAGAGGAGAATAATGAAGTAACAAAGACATTTGCTATAACGAGGGCAAAAACTCGACAAAAAGAAATAGAAATTTTAAATACAAAAGAAGAAAATATAAAGTTGGACAAAACAATGGAAATTGACAAAATGGATGAAACTTTGAATGAGGAACAAGAATTAATACCAGAAAATACCGAAAAAATAATGTTAAACAACAGAGAAGAAATACTAGCTGTTTTAAAGGAATATCATGACTCCCCTTTAGGAGGTCATGCTGGAATCACAAAAACGTATTTAAGGATAAAACAATTTTATTTTTGGAAGAAAATGTTAGCAGATATCTACAATTACATTAAAAAATGCCCCAAATGTCAGAAAAATAAAAGAGGTCGGATCACAAAGATGCCAATGATTCTGACAAGGACAGCTTTAAAACCATTTGATCGTGTATATATGGACATAGTAGGACCTTTTCCAATAACTCTAAAAGGGAACAAATATATATTAACATTTCAGGATGATTTAACGAAAATATTGGATGGTATTCCTATTTCAAATCAAGAAGCAGAAACGGTGGCTGAAGTATTTTATACTAAAATAATTTTAAAATATGCACTAATTCCTAAAGAATTATTGACGGATCAAGGTACCAATTTCACTAGTAAACTACTTCAACAATTATGCAAAATACTAAAAATAAAAAAGATTCAGACTACTGCATATCATCCACAAACTAATGGTTCGCTAGAACGTCGACATGGACCACTAGTTGAATATTTAAAAATATTTGTAAATGAAAATCCTCAAACTTGGGATGATTGGGTAGCTGAAGCAACTTTCGTACACAATCACACTCCACACATAGGTACAAAGTTCTCACCTTTATTTGCATTGTATGGTTTTTCGGAGCCTTTACCTAGTAGTCTTAAAAGGCAACCTGAACCTTTATATAATTTTGATGATTTTTGTTTATCAATGAAAGCAAGAATGCAACGAGTACATGAAATAGCGAGAACAAATCTAAATTTAAGCAAAGTTAAATCGAAAATTTATTATGACAAAAATGAAAAGGTAGAAAAATTCGAAATAGGTGATAAGGTATTATTATTGAATCCAGCAAAGATTCACAAATTGAGCGAAAATTGGTTAGGACCATATGAGGTGGTAGGTTCGGATCAAGTAAACTCCTTAATTAAAATTAACAAAAAAGTTAGAAATGTACATAATAATAGATTAAAAAGATGGAAGGATTAAGGAATTTTTTATATAAGCCACTTCTATAACTAAAGACTAAATCTCTTGTTTTCTTTTGGTATATTTTTAGCACCATGTTTTATTTGTTGAAAATTATATTGGGAGTATTATGCATATTAACCAAGGCAGTGCAGGGAACACCATTATCAATTACAAAATTAAATTCAACAGGCGCTTTATTCGAGAGTCAAGGAAATCTATTAATTTATAAAAGTAATATAGAAATTTTTTCAAAATTTAAATTAATACCAATAGAAGAAGTTAATTTGTTCATAGATAATATAGAAAAAATGTTAAATAAATCTTGTTCCTTATTATCTAAAGTACTAAAGGAAAATAATTGTAATTGGTGGTTAGATGATATAAATCATTATGGGAAAATGTTGACTAGTGAAATAACTAAAACAAATCATTTTTTTACAATTAGGAAAAAACGAGGTTTAATAGATGGAATAGGTAATATTGCAAAAAGTTTATTCGGAACTATGGACGCACAGGACGCTGAGAAAATTTACGGACTATTAGACAAATTACAGACAGATAACAGTCGAAGATTAGAATTAATAAATAAACATGCAGCAGTTATACGTACAGATTTCGAATTTTTAAAGGACGTGACTTTAAACACAACTAAGGGGTTAAAACATTTAGAGAAAAGAGTTCTGATGTTAGAAGAAAAAATTATAAGGGAAAATAACGCCTTGGGCGCAAAAGTAGAATTAAATTCTTATCAACTAGAAATGGACCAAATAGTAAATATGGCAATGTCAAAATTTGGACAGTTACAAGGATTATTACAAGAACAAGGGGAAATCATAACCGCTTTACAAACAAATAAGCTGCATCCATATATTATGGACTCTACAGTCCTAATAAACATAGTAAATAATATAACGAATGGACAAGGACATGACATACTACATTCAGTTCGGACACTTAACAGAATTACGGTAATAGACGTTAATCATCGTGAGGGACAAATAGGAATACGAATTACAATTCCATGGTTGGAAAAAGAATTGTATAAATTGCATAAAATATATCCGGTTCCAGTAGAAATAACAGATCACAATTATGCTATTTTAGCTTTGGAATGGGATTTTATTTGTAGTAATAATTGGGGACATTTCTTACATTTTTCATCAAGTGAATTTAAACAAAATTGTATATTACCAGGTAAAAACGGTGATCTAGGTTTTACTATATGTAAACAATTACAACCTAAATTGTTACAAGCACCAAAGGATAATTGCGTAATGGAATTGTTTAATCAGCAGGAAAATAATAACATTACCTTTTTTAAAATTTGTCAATATAAAATTACAACAGTAATAACTAACCATCTTATACCATTAAATGAAGAAAACTCATGGTTATATTTGTTCAAAAATGAGCAACAACTCACTAGTTATTGTAATCCAATAACTACCAAAACTATAATATATGGCATAGGAATTTTAAAGTTATTAGACAATTGCGTTTTCATTGTGGGCAATTTAGATTTACCATATAGACATACTTTTAAGACAAATACAAACGAAACGGGGATAACAAGTTGGCTTTCTACATCCATTCCAATAAAAAATGAAATAAATCTAAAAATTCTAAAAAATAATACAAAATTATTAAAATCCACGGAAATTACATTAATGGACGCAGGGGAACTTACAAAGGAATTTGACAAAAATGGGAAAACATTGAGTGAATTGGAACTAGAATGGGAAGAGGAAAACAAAAGGGAAGAAATGACAAATTACCAACACTTAACAAATCGTTGGCAAATAGGAGGGCTAGGTAGTTTAGTGGTTTTAATAATAATATATGTTATTTACAAAATTATAATTAATCGTTGTAAGAAAACTAATAATAAAGTTCAAAAAACAGATCAATCTAATGTGGAAATCCCATTATCTTCTATATCTGAAAAGAAACTCGTGGGACCAGGTACTGTGAACGCAATAGGCAATAGTTCGAAAACTTTGAATTTTTCACAGTTATCTTTTCCTACACCGGAATTACCGGTACTTCACAACTCTTAAGTTGAATAATGAACTAATAATTAACTAATAAATAAAACCTCTATATGATAGAATTAACTAATAAATAAAACCCCCATATAATAGAATTAACTAATAAATAAAACCCCTATATAATAGAATTAACTAATAAATAAAACCTCTATATAATAGAATTAACTAATAAATAAAACCCCTATACAATAGAGATAACTAATAAATAAAACCCCTATATAATAAAATTAACTAATAAATACGATCACTATATAGTAATAAGATATATAGAAAAAACAAAACAAAAATAAAAAACCCTAAAAATTTTCTCACCTAGATTCATAAACAATAAGTATAACGAAACAGGGAATAACGAAGAGAAAAGAAAACAGGGAATAAGAAAATAAAAATTTTATTCATTTTTTTTAACAAAAAAAAATATATTTTTAATTCAATTTTTTTTATTTTCAAAAAATTTATATTCAAAAAATTTTTAATTTTTTAATATTATTTTTGTGACATTTTTTTATATTAGTATTTTTTTTTATCATTTTCAATTACATTTTTTTTATTAATAAAATTTTTTAATTTACAAATGTTTTTGATGTTTTAATATAATAAAATTTGTTTTCACATTTTTTTTTGATAATTTTATTTTTAACATTTCCTAAAAAAGAAAGGAAATTTTTATTATTTTTTATTGTAATAAATTAACAGAATAACTAACCTTTATTGTATTTCATTATAAAATTTATAATATTTTCGTCGCTTGGACAGGTTGCGGAGCAGGGACACTCCCGGATGTAGGTGGGAGTAGTGGTATGTAAGGTGTTCTTTGCGGCTAAAGGGCCGCTTACATATCACGCACTGCCATGCCTTCTGAGGGTTATGAGTCATAAGGTGACGGGTGAAATGCCCCTTATGACTCGTTTCATACCCACAGAGGGCACACAACCGGGAACGGTCGGCTGTACTGGGCAGAGTAGCCTGACCGGCCCGGTCGACCGCAACCTCCCCAAACGTTTTTTCAACAGAATACTCTTGATTGATTTCGTTGCCAATCGTAACGATTTCTGTTGTTAAAGTATCATCAGCTTCACCCAAGGAGATGTTAAATTCTTCTTCTACTCTTTCTATAAAAAAAAAATTTTTTATGATTATTTTCTAACAATTTTTAGTATAATTTTTTATACAAACCAATTATTTTAAATCTATGGAGAAGGACCAGACAATTTTTGATACTAAAAAACAGAGGATGGAGAAAGTATTTAAATAAATTATAAATTATAAAATAATAAAAGTTTTAAATAAAAAAAAAATAATAAAATAAAATATATACTTACATAAACGACATTTTTTGTTGTATTTTAATTTTTTGCACTACTAGTTTGCAGAAGTATAAATTCATACTAAATTAAATCTTTAATAATGCATTAAAAAAAACTAATAATGCATCCAAAAAGTGCATTGGATAGCATAAAATTATCGTTTTTTAATCTTAATACAATTTCTACACAAAACCCCTAATGAACAAATACACAAATTGATTGTATTTTCAAGTAGGTATATAAGAGATTTGTGTGCATTAGTTGATTGTATTTTCAATTAAAAAAAAATAAGATATTTGTGTGCATTCTTAAAGTTTATCGCATACATGTTATTATAAGAATTTTTTTTGACAAATTTTACGGCGAGCGAAATAAGGTGGATTTATATGGGAAAGATAAAAAAAAAGAGAGTTCATTTAGAATAATTAGTAATTATGTCTCATTTAATATAATAATTATGTATCATTAATAATTTTTTTTATCATGGGTTTCTTTTGAATAATTAATATCCTACAACATAACATATAAAATTGTTGTACAAAGTTAATTGGAGATTTTATATGTTTTACTACCTAGATAGTAAAGTTTTAAAATAATGTATATTAAAATGTTGTCCTTTATTTTTTTATTACCTTTATCTTACCTTTAATGTTGTATAATTTTATTATCAAACTAAAGAAAACAAAACTAGTTTGGCATAGATATAATTATTTATTTTTTTATTATTGATACAAACAAATAAAAATACAGAAATCTAATATTATTTTAACAAATTTTTTTTTCTTTCTTTTTTCTACAAAATAATTGATAATTTTTTTTTATTTTCAAAACTAAAAAAAAAAATATTTTCAAGTGTTTTTTTTGTCACAAAATAATAAATTTAATATATGTAATAGAAAAAATTGATTTTATTTTTTTTACTTATAAATATCTTCAAATTGAAGTAAAATCAACATAAAGATTTATTTCTTTTCTTTCGACCGTCTAATTTTGTTTCTTCATTACCTTCTAAAAAGTAAACAAAATGTATAAAACAAAATTTTTTTTCTTGGAAATTTTCTTTACTTACGGTAAATTATGATTTTTATGTTTAGGGCGATAAGCCCTAAATAAGTAATTGTTAACCACCAAGGAAGATACCTTCCGAGGTGGTATATTCTCCTTATTTTTAGGGAAAACCACGGTCGTGGCTAAACTTGTCACACTTTCGTTATCAGACATTATTAATTAATTTAACTAAATTCTTACCTTTTTATATTAAAATTATGTATTAGTAAGCATTATTGAATAATAAATAAAAAAAAACAACAGGGTAATTAAGAATTTTAAAAAAAAATTTTTTAAAACAAAATTTTTAGAATAAAATAAGAAGGGAAGCGTGAACGCTAAAAAAACATTAGAAAAAACATATACGAACAAAATATTATCCTTATTCCTTAAATTCCTATTCCTTTTCTTAAATTTTAATATATATATGCATTTTTTTTGTCATAAATTTTACTAAAAATAAAATAAATTTATAATAAATTATATATGCATAAATATAATTATAAAAAAAATATATATGCATAAATATGATTGTATAATTTTATATAAAACTTTATTAACATTTTTATTAATAAAATAAAACGAAAGGATTTTTATATATAAAAGTTTTTAATGAAACAAAAGAATTACTTTTTAAAATAAAATATATAGTAAATGTAAAATAAAAAAAAAAAATATATATATAAGAATATAAAATATTTAGACAAAATATATAAAATATAAAAAAAAAATGTTTAAAAAAAAAAAAAAATATATACATATATAAAAAGGAAATAAAAATTTTTTTTTATGTTTATAAAAGAAATGAAAATATACAAATACACAAATTTTTTAACAAATATATAGTAAAAATATACAATACATGTTTTTATAAAGTAAAAAAAAAATATATAAAAATATATATATAATTAATTTTAAAATATAAGAGTCGAAGAAAATCTTCGACCCTTATATTTTTTCTAAGAGGGAAGGTGTTGTGAATTGAGGCACCCTGTGCTTCAATTCACAACGGAAATCAATAAATTTCAAATTAATAAAATTATTAAATTAATTAAAGAAAAACAAAAGTTTCAAATTACGCGTTGCTCGTGCACAGAGAAATTATTTAATTCAATAAATAATAATTTCTCTGTGCTGACATTAACCAATCGAATTAAAATTAATTTAAATTATTTTGTTGGAGAAGCTGATTGGTTTTCCAAAAAATTATTGGAAAGATTTTGGAAAGCCAAAAAAGCTCTCCAACAAAATAAAATAGAAAGAAAAATAAAAATTTGGACAGTTGATCGGTTAGTCAGTCGATCGAATAAATTAAATTGGTTAATTAAAGAAAATAAAGTTTAAATTTTAAAATAGTAATTTAAATTAAAAGTTTTAATTAAAGAAAATAAAGTTTAAATTTTAAAATAGTAATTTAAATTAAAAGTTTTGGGTCAGTCGTTTTTAAGAAAAAGAAAAAAGTTTTATTTTAAAAAAAAATTAAAATTGTCTAAACTAACTGTGAAAATCGAAAATTTGATTTAGTTAACCAAATATTATAAAATTTATGTTCAATGAAACTAAATAAAAAGAAAATGAATAAATTAAATATAATTAAATAAAAAAGGTTATATTAATTTATATATGTAATAATTGAATTAAATTTAGATAGTTAAAAGATTGTCATAAGTGAATTAAAATTAAAAGATTGAATTAATTGAATTAATATTAAATAGTTGAAGTTAATAAAGAACATTTTTATAAATATAAACTATATCTAAGTGTTTTATTTAAAAGAAAAAAAAAAGAACATATTAAAGATGAGTTAAAAGAAAGAATATTAAAAGAATTTGTATGATTGTAATTTATATTACAACACCAGATTCAGTACAACACATTTTTCTAGATTCTTTACAATCACTGCTCCAAAGCTCTATAATAAACTACCTGATGCAGTAAGGCAGATCCGGGTATTTTCACATTTTTTGCGTGAAGTTAAAATATGGATTTCAAAATGTAGTTAAAGTCAAATAGAAAATTTATTAAATGCTAATGTTTGAATTTGTTTGAAAAAGTATGTTCGGTTTTCGTTTCTTTTCTTTTTTTTTTAAAGTAATTTTTTGTTATTATAATTTTTAATTTTGTTTAATTTTTAATTTATGAATTAATTATGAATTTATGAATACGGGTAAACGTTCGATAATTAGATGTCGCAAGGGAACGAAAAAAAAATCTAATTAAGCGTAAAATCGAATTAAACGACATTAGGTCACTTGATTAAAAAAAGTAAAATACTGTATCAAAAAATAGTTTTATTGAAATAAAATACCACAATTGATAATAAGAGTCAAGTAATACTTGTAGTTTATTGAATTTGAGAACTCTGTTATACGATACCAGATATATTCAGTTTTGGTTTTCTATGCAGAATATTTGATATTACAAGCAATATATTCTCAAGATATGAGAATAATTCATTTTGGATGATACAAAATTATTTTTTTAGATCCTTGTTCAATTATTATTGATATGGTTGTCTGGATTTGTTCCAATCCCGGTTTTAAATAAGGAAAACAGTAAGTGCCAAAAAAGTGAAGATTTTTTATAAAATACGAAAATTTATATCGTACTGTAGAGCAAAAGAAAAACAAAAAATCAGAAACTACATATTTATTTCAATCGATTATTAATAAACTCCTGCATTTCATTTAAGTATCTAAAAAAATCAACTGGAACATCTTGTGTTTGTTCTAAAGCTAGACGTATTGTTGAAACACCGTTTATTGCTTCATATTTATTAATTGTTTTTTGTAGAACATTATTATTTAATTCACATTGGTTGTCATGATCTTCTTGGTCCACTAGTTCTACATTGTTGGTATTACTTCCTAAAACATTTTCAATAATGTCGTCATCGCTCATTCAATCCCCCACCATTATGTTCTCATCTGTATTGACATAATCTTCGAAGGTCTCAATTATAACTTCTGGTATTAATACTCTCAACGCTTCATACTCTTCTTCAGCTTCTAAAAAGTTTTGTAATAGTAGATTATCTTCTTCTTCAAAACACAAATCAACAAATCCAGCTTTTCGAAAACAATTTTTAATTATTGTCTGAGTCAATTTTGTATTCCAAACTTTTGAAACAATGTTGATTGCATCTAACAAGTTTATTTGTTCAAATGGTTTGTTTTGATCCATTAATTTAAGCATTTTGTGAACAATTTTATGCCGATAGTAAACTTTTATGGTTCTTATAATACCCATATCCATAGGCTGTAAAATGGATGTTAGATTTGGTGGAAAAAATTCTAATCTAATAGATATTAATTTTTCCTTTACACTTTTTCCATGGGCTGAGCAGTTATCCACAAAAAACAACACCTTTCTTTTTTCTTGAGTAAACCTCTTATCTAGTTCAATGATCCATTTTTCAAATAATTTGCAATTCATCCAGGCTTTTTTATTATTTTCATAATCGACAGGAAGACTCTTAATATTTTTGAAGAAAACGTGGTTTTTTTGATCGTCCAATAATTAATGGTTTCACTTTTTCCGAGCCAGATATATTAGTGCAAAGCATTATTGTGATGCGCTCCTTGCTGTATTTTCCGTTTTGGCATTTGTCATTTTTAAACGCCATGGTCTTACCTGGTAGACATTTGTAAAACAGACCAGCTTCGTCAGCATTAAATATATCATTTTCATCATACAATAAAAGCAATGGCTGAAATACGTTTGTAAGCCATTCGTTCGCGATATTTTCGTTAGCTTCAGCAGCATTACCGGTTAAGCATTTCCATTTCATACCATTTCTTTTTTTAAATCTCTGTAGCCAACCTGAACTAGTACAAAAATTTTCAATTGACATCTTGTTGCTCAATTGCTTAGCTTTTTCCTGTATGATCGTTCCATTTATGGGAAGGTTATGATTTCTGGCTTGGTTGACAAATGTTATTACAGCTTGGTCAAGATTATTATGTTTGCCATTCCTTATCCTTTTAAAAAAATTTCTCTGCGGATTTCCATAAAAGTTGGATCTTATTTTTTCCCTGTTTTTGTAAATAGTTGATAAAGTATTTGCCTTGATTTTGAAGTATACTGCAACATCTTTAATTTTTTCACCATTTTCTATTCTCTCTATTGCCTTTATTTTATTTCCTATACTCAGACTAATATATTTTCCTCTTGGGCTCATTTTACAATAATGGTAAAGTATTATTTAATTTGAAGTTTAAAAAAATCGAATAAACCGTCATGCATACTAAGATTTTTTTTTCCAAAAATAATCGAATTAATGAAATATCTAATTATCCAGTAAATCCAATTAAAAATAAAAATTTGTATCTAATCTATCGGGAGGGGAAAAAAAGTCGAATTAAAGGGGTAATCGAATTAACCGGACATCTAATTATCGAATGTTTACCCTTAATATATATATATATAATTATATTTTTTTTTCTAATTACTATTCTTAATATATACATAAGATTTTTAAAATGAATCACTTCATTTTATTTTGCTATGAAGTTAATTTAATAAAAGGGGCATTCGCCACTATTATCTTGCATAATAAAGAATGTTCTCTAACTTTTTCTTCTTAAATATATTAAATAGTAAACCTAATATTGTTATAAAAATTTTATATTTTAATTATGCTAATTATTTTTTCTTTTCTTAAATATTTGTAAGGTGTGTATTATGAGGAGAATAAAGATCAATTTATTATTATTATAATTTATTAATTAATGCACTTTAAAGAGATATGATTTTTTAAAGTTTTCGCAATATTTGTTTTTAAAAATATTGTGCAGTTATAATTTTACAAGTAAATTAAAAATGTAATTTTTTGATTTTTGAAGGGCCACAACGGACAGGGGAAGGGAGATACGGATACAATTTCTTCAGAGACTCTGGTTATTTTTTAGATATCTCTTTGGTACATAAATTTCAGCTTTCCATAATAAGCAGTTTGGTGTTGTGTTAAAATGGTGTGTTTGGTGTTAATACATGGTGTTAAAAAAACTAAAAAAAAGTTGTATGAAGATAACGGTATTTTCATACAACAAAGAATTAAATTTTAAAAAATTTGTTAATTTCACAATTAAGATAAAAGTTTTTCCTATCTTATAGCTTTTACAGACCTTAAAATTTTTTATTGGTTTAAAAGTTATTAGATTTTCAATATGTGCAATTTTCGAAATTGGAGGGGGAATCACTCAGAGGGGAAAAGAGATAGAAGAAAATTTTGTTCCACTGGATCATGAAATATTAATTCAGTCCATGAAATATTAATTAAGTTATATTAATAACTATAGATAGATATTAATAAAATAATAGGTCCAGTGGAACAATTATGCTAATTATTTTTTCTTTTCTTAAATATTTGTAAGGTGTGTATTATGAGGAGAATAAAGATCAATTTATAATTATTATAATTTATTAATTAATGCACTTTAAAGAGATATGATTTTTTAAAGTTTTCGCAATATTTGTTTTTAAAAATATTGTGCAGTTATTCAAAATCTTAATACTCTATCTTAATAGATGTAGAAGTTTGTGTAAACGGACAGACGGACAGACAGAGTGAAACTAATATACACATTTCTTCCAATTTGGTTGGGAATGTGCTAAAAAGGAATTTATATTATACGTAATGTATATTGTTACTTCTTATAAAAATAAAGTTAGTTTTCTGAGTTCTAAAATGAGACTGATTTTTATTTTTCATTCTTAATTTTATTACAATTATTATAATTAATTATTATGTATAATTAATTATGTATGTACAATTATTAAATTGCTTATTTCTAGTAAGTTATGAAAAACATCATACATATTACAATAAATTCGTGTGAACATATTCTTAGATAAAAAATGCTTACAATAAATTTTATTAAATTTATTTTAATCGTGGGAAATGAATTACTTTTTAATTTACAAATGTAATATTATTATTCTAAAAATCTAATTTTAGAATCCTAATATAACACTTCCCCTCTTAGAATTACCTTAGAAAATAGTTTCGGAAAAATTGGCAGTGTCAGTTTTACTTTCATTTTTGATTTGCTCTTCTAATATTTGAACTGTATTAACAAATTTAGTGTTTTTATTTTTCATTAAAGATCTTATGATTAAAATTATTATTATTATTATGATAACTAATATAATTGTAGATAACGAATAAGTAGCTGCATTGTTTTTAAATTCAACATAATTAATGATTGCTCTGTTTTTTATATTTTCAATATTTAGCTTTTCTAGAGTTACATTATTAATTTTTTTTGTCAAATTGAAGTTAGAGCTGGGCATAATAATATGACTTTCAAATCTTTGTTCATAATTTACAAAAATATAGCTATTGATTTCAATTTTACAGTTTTCAAATTTAATTTAATTACCTTTTAATGCAATTTCTTGACTTGTACAGTTATTTTTTTGGTATGTAAGAATCTATGTTTTTTCTTATAATTATACCCATATCAACCTCTTCAATAGTTTTTTCTTTATTAAATACAAAATTGCAAGTACTATTTCTTAACAATAAACTACGGATACAATTATCTTTATACATTTTTAAATCTTTTATATTTATTACATTTAAATTATAACTAAACACATAATGTTTGTTAATAATTATTTTTTCGTTTTCAATATTTACTTGTTCATATTGTGAATTTGGAAATGGAAGAATAAAAGCGTTGAAATATTTTTCATTAGTAAATTTAGGAATTAATATTACCGCGGTACTTTTAATAAAAGATAAAATATCTATAGAAATATTAAATGTCTGTATTTCTTGGATAGTAAAAATGTCATGGGCTAAATTGTTTTGCCTACTTTAGGGTGCGTCTAAATTGGTTAAAAATTGGTTAAAATTTGAAATTTTGAAATAGAAATTCGAATTTCTGACATTAATATTCACCTTTTACAGGCGCCGAAAATTTAACTTTTACGTCAAAATCCAGACCAGGTCCAGACAAAATCCAGGTCCAGACCGTCATGAAATTTCGACACAATAGTTAAATTTCAATTTAACCTAATAAAATACTATTCGCGAAAAACTCTTGTATATTCTTTTTTTTATTCATTCAAATAAAAAAAAATATGTTACAAAGTAGCCACTCAAAAAAATTTAGGATTTTTGTATAAGAGTAGGCTAAAATTGATTTTGAATTAGTTATACAAAAACAAATATTTAATTTAAAAGTTACTTGTTCAGCTACATATTACTAATATTTATGTGCTGTGCTGCAATTATTATAATAAAATTATAAAAAATGGCGTTTCAACAATATCAAGATATTGAATTATTTAATTTATGATAATGGTACAATATAATTTTTACCTTTCTCCGTTTTTTTATAATTTTGTACTATAATATCTAAATCTCCATTAATTATTTTTAAATATTCCAATAAAATTGTTAATATTATTGAGAAATATATTTTACAAATTGTATTCATTTTGAATAAAAATTTAAATTTAGCTGTCAAATTTTTAACCAATTTAGACGGCAAAATCGTTAAAAATACTTACCACGATTAAATTTCATTCACCACGGTCAAATGTATTTCACCTTTTTTTAAAACAAAAATCTTTTTAACCAATTTAGACGCACCCTTAGTAAAATATTTTCTTTTATTTGTTCTATAAGTTTGTTTAGGTTTGAAATATCTACATACGTATGAAATACAAAATTATACGTGTCTAAGTTCTTTAATACCTGATTCGTTTTGTTTATGGAGTTTCCAATAAATTCATCTATTTTGTTTTTTCGTGAGTTAATGTTATTTTTAATTTTTTCAACTGCATTAATAAATTGCTGCTTGATTACTATTTGTTTGTTCGATTGATCGATTAATTAATTAGATTTTTCATCTATTTTTTGTAAATGATCGAAAACTTCATCCGCCTCATCAGAATCCATCGTTCCTGCAAGGAATTTTAAAGCTTTACCTACGATATTAACAAGTCCTCTTTTTTTTCTATGGATATGTGGTATAACGCTTTCTATATTACGTTTTAATACTTCCATTTATCTATTTAGTAACTCAAAATTAGAGTTCTTTTCATTATTTTTTAATTGTATTGATTCAATATTTGATTTTAAAATCTCAAAAATACTTTTAAATTCTTTTAAATCTATTAGTGTAATATTTTAACATAGTTGTCAGCTATTGGTCGTTCTTCCAATTTTAATATTGTATATCCATGCTCAGTATATATTGGAGAAATTTCTAGTTTTTGGGATTCACTCACTAGCCAAAGAGCCATTAATAATGCAATTGATCGTATCATTTCTAGAAAAAAAAATTAATTTCATTTTTATATTTCCTTTTTAATTGGGTTTTATAGTACATATTTAGTATTTCGTTTAGTACTTTTATCAATAATATAATCGCCTGTTTTTACATAATTATTAAGTTTTTTGTATTTGGTACTGTTTTTTGCTATTTGACTCTTTTTTACTATATTTTCTGTGAATTCAAAATGTTTATCTTTGATTCTATTGATTTTTTCTATTCTATTAATTTTTTCTATTTCTAGTTTATCCTTTAAATTTTCAATGTCTTTTTTGTCGTAATTTTTAGTAATAAATTCAATAGGTCTTAATTTCGTAGTTGAATGAATAGAGTAAATTGTAAATGGTTAGTTAGTTATTGAGGGCGATTGCAGCCGCTTTGCCGTATGCCGTCGAACACTAGGCCACTATTTGACCCATAGGTATCCCTCATAATTTTTAATACCTTGATACAACATTTTCCTTACATTCTGTTGAATCCATTTAGTTCCCTTCACAAACCTTAGTAGGTCCATTACCGGAATATTTGACAATTCCTCTAATTCCTCGAAGTGATATTCCCCCAGAATACGTTGTCTACTTCTACTAAGGCTAGGGCAGTAACACAACATATGTCTGATATCCTCCACCTCCGCAATGTCTTGGCATCCTCTACATGTGTCTACAGTTGCTATACCTAATCTTTTCGACATTTTTCCTAATAAACAGTGTCCTGTTACAATCCCTATCATAATACTAAGATTATTCCTGCTGAGTGTTAACAGCTTCCTTGTGTTATATATATTTCTACAAGGCCACAGACTTTTAGCTACTCTGCAAGTCGTGGTCGTATTCCATTTCCTTTCTATCCGCCTTCGAGTTTCCTCATCTATATTATTCTTCAATACCTGTACTGGGGTATAGACAGATGTTACGGCTAATCCGACATCTGTTTCCGAACCAGCTTTCGCTAGACTATCGGCCTGTTCATTGCCTAGAATATCACAATGTCCCGGTAACCAACATAATGTTACCTTGTTATACCTACCTAGTGCCTGTAGCATTTCTCGGCATTTCCTTACCACGCTCGATTTACTTATATTCGATTCTAGCGCCAATATGGCTGCCTGACTGTCTACGTAGAGAGTTATATCCTCCTGACATATAACTTTATCTCCTGCCAGCTCAGCTGCATATGCAATTGCTAGAAACCTCTGCCTGGAAAACACTGCTGTCATTGGGCAGCCTCACTGAAACCTCAATATTCAGTTTATCTGAATATATTCCCGCACCAGTTCCATCGGACGTTTTTGATCCGTCAGTATAGATTGCTATACCTTTATCTTGAGATACCTTACCATTTGCCCATTCCTCCCTTGTTGGAAATGAAGAGCTATAATTCCTTTTAAAGTCTCTTTTAGGTATCAGGTAGTCTGATCGCACTTCGCTGCCATCTAGATTGAATTCCTTAAGTATTCTACTGTGAGTGTAGTCCCTATACATGAGAGCGCCCGACTCCTTGAGTCTTAGTGCCCCTTTTGCCGCTATATTTCGGATCAGTGCTGGTTGTAAGTCCAGTATAATTTGCATTGCAAGAGTTGGTGTGGTTCGGAGAGCACCGGCGATGCCGATGCAGGCCAACCTTTGAACCTTCTCTATCCTTCTTTGTGTCACCTTTTTCTTAACAGCTGGCCTCCACACTAATTATCCATATGTAAGAACAGGTCTTACTATACTAGTGTAGAGCCAGTGTGCTATTTCCGGTTTTATTCCCCATCTTTTACCGAAGAATCTTTTGCACGCAATTAATGCATTTGTGGCTTTCTTCGCTCTTTCCTCTACATTCTTATTCCAGTTAAGTTTTGAGTCCAGTATAATACCTAAATATTTTGCACTGCTTGAAAGTGGCAACTCCACTCTATTCAGCCTTGGTAATCAAAAATGTGGTATTTTCCTCCTTTTAGTAAATAGAACTAATTCCGTCTTTGCCGGATTAACTGATAGTCTGCAGCTAGCCCATTTAGTAAGAATGTTAAGGCTTCTTTCCATCAACGTACTAATGGTATCCACGTATTTCCCTGTAACTAGTATTACTAGATCGTCTGCGTAAGCGCTGACGTCAATTCCTTGTTGTTCTAATTCTTTTAGAATTCCGTTCATTACTAGAAGCCATAGGAGCGGAAATAACACCCCTCCCTGGGGCGTTCCTCTGGTGACCTTCATTTTGCTTTCACCTACTCCCCATTTTGACGTTACTATCATTGTCTTAAGCATTTGGCTTATCCAATTTACAATGCTTTTGTCCACCCCCGCAGCTGTTAGTGCAGCCACGACTGCCTCTGTTCTATGTCCAAGAAAGTCCTTCTATGTCCAATAAAGCCGCTAACGTGTATTCCTTATGTTGCATTGATGCCTCAATCTGAGAGACGGTCCTGTGTAGAGCCGTTTCTACTGACTTCCCTTTTCGGTACGCATGTTGAGCTGATGACAAAGTGTCATCATTACAACTGTCTGTTATGTGCACCTCTATCAACCTCTCCATCACTTTCAGCATAAAAGATCACAGACTGATTGGTCTGTAATCCTTTGCTGTTGTGTGACTACTTTTCCCTGGTTTTGGTATGAATATTACTCTTACCTCTCTCCATTTCCTCGGTATGTGTCCCATGAATAAACAACTTCTGAAGATCACTGTTAGCCATCTATTTAGTGATCCTGGTGCCCTGTGTAGCATGATAGGTCTAATACCATCCGGACCTGGTGATTTATATGCTGCGAATGATTTGATCGCCCATTTCACCTTTTCCTCATTAATAATTTCTTTGGCCATTCTCCAAAGTAAATGGTTAAAATTTTACAAATACGGTCATCAAGATCTTCTATATTGTGGTCAGCATTCACGATTCTCAGATGCTCAGTCAGAGTACCATGAAGCCTTTCAATGTCGCTGTTGCCCGTTTTTATTCCAGCTGTACTTTGGTGAAATTCGACATTATTTTCCTTCAAAAATAATTCGACAGCATTGTGGATTATACACCTAGCACCGTCAGAAACTAACTTATTCATTCGACCTAGAGATTGTATTCTTTGTTTTATACAATCTAAAATGGAAATCCAATTTCTATCAGTAAGCTTATGTATCGTTGCATACTTTGAAAATTTATCGATTGTCGTTAGATAAAATTTCTTTCTTTCGGGATACCAGATGTCCATGTGCACTATATTATTAAAGTGATTCGGGGTATCTGATATTTTTAAAGGAATTTTAGCAGGATTTCTATCGTGTTTCGCGGTAATACAGATATCATAATTATTTATTAACTATTTAGTCTTTGTTATCTTTAGAAACAAGTCATTGCTTTCTCAAAATATACAAATTAGACTAGAATTTTTCTAGTCTAATCGATTAGAATTTTTCTCATAATTTCTAATAAATTACTTTTCGTTGAAACTGATATGAAAATCTGTGTTTTTTTATTGATTATTTTAGTAATAATTTCTTCTTTATTACTTTCGTTTAGATAAATTTGAGTTTTGAAAAGATTAATTGGTTTTTCGTTATATGTAAATAAGACCAGTTTCATCTTCTTCTGCGCTATGCATGGTGGCATCAGTAGACCTTACTTCCACGTTGATTTAACTATTGCGTTCACTGTCTTGCGAATTATATAACAATTGATTTTGTTCTCGATTTTTCTTATTAACAGCATTAATTTCTACTATATTGATTTTGTGTACCATTATCATTTTCTATTCTTGATAAAAAATCGGCAATATTATTTTCTTTTCCTTTAACATATTCGATGTCAAAATCGAATTCATTTAGTTTAATTTTCCATCTCTGGAGTTTACAGTTTGGTTCCTTCTTGATGGTGAATTTTCGTCCAAAAATGTATGGTCGAAATTGTTGCGTTGCCCATACAATTGCCAGGAGTTCTTTCTCGATCGTTGAATATAAGGTCTCATGTTGATTTAGTGTTCTAGAAATAAAGGAAATTGGATGATTCTGTTGTGAGAGAACAGCCCCTATTGCCACATTTGAGGCCTCTGCAGGTATCATAAAATGTTTTTCAAAATTAGGATGAATTAGAATTGGATCGGTAGTTAATAGGGTTTTTAGAACACGCACTTTCATAAGTTTTATCTTTTAAATTTATTTTTGATCCTTTTTTCAAATATTTTGTTAAAGGATAAGCAACTTTTGCATAGTCCTTAATGAACTTCCTATAATAACCGGTGACGCCCAAGAAACTCCTGTTTTCTTTTTGAGTTTTTGGTAGTCTTATGTCTAAGATATTTTGTATCTTTTTTCGATTAGGTTTGATACCCTTATCTGTAATTACGTGCCCCAAATATTCTGTCTGTTTACAAAAAAAGGAACATTTATCTATTTGGACCTTAAGATTAACTTCTGCAAGCCTTTTAAATATTTTTGAAATAATGTCAAGATGCCCTTGCAATGACGCCGAAAATATCAGTATATCGTCCATATATACTATGCAATATTTGTTTATGAACTCTTTTAGTACCTGGTTCATCAACCTTTGGAAAGTCGCAGGGGCGTTTTTCAACCTAAAGAGCTTTCTTAGATATTCATAATGGCTCGTAGAAATAGAAAAGGCTGTTTTATATTGGTCTTTAGGATTTACCTCAATTTGGTGTAATCCTTTGGCAAAATCCAGTGTGGTAAAATAATTAGCTTTACCAAGCTTTCCGAATGCATTCTCAATGTTTGGGATTGGGAATCTGTATTAACATTTAATTTTTTTTTAATTCCTCCCAGCTATGTAACTGTTTTTCTTTTCGATTTGTACCAGAATACCTTCCTGTCGCAAAGTCTTTGTTATCTTCCATATATTGAATCAATATGTAATTTTTTTGTGAATTCGTTTTGTTCGACCTACATATACACATATTTATAAAAAATAAATTAATCAGACAGAATCAAAAACAATATAAGAAAATAATTCAATTTTTACTCATACATTAATTTATAATTTATTAACAATTTATGTATTAATATAAAAGCTACTCACATTTTTTTTAAATATTTCACTGACAAATTAACTGACAAATTAACAAAAACATGTATTTTCATTTCGAGTAAACCTACTCGTAAATTACGAGTTACGAGTTTCCGTAATTGCTTAGAGAATCGACATTTGTCGAAATTTCGAACAATTACTCGAAATCCTAAAGTTTCGAGTGTTAGATAATCCGGTCCGGACCATTATAATAAAACTACTTTTTTATATTTACACGATTGCTTAGACAATATCGTGTAAATTTGATAGATAAAACGATACACACTGCGATATCGTTTCATATGATACTAAACTAAATGGTATAAAAGTTTTTTACACGATACGACATTATAATTTTGACAGCATGTGACGATTGTCGTCTCCTGTGATCCTAAATCGCATATTTAAAGATACACGACTGTCGCAATCGTCTCTTATGATTCATGCCCTGTATTAATTTTGGTCTCTTATCCAATCTTATGGATCGAGTTAAAGTTTTATAGTTTATTCTATCTTTAGAATAATACTTTTTCGTTTACATTTCCGGATCACTTTTTTCTTTCTTTTTTTTTTTTTTAAATAAATTTTAACTAATCTTTTATTTGTTTGTTATTTTAATTCATTATATCGTTAGAATAAAAAAAAAGAATTTATTACGTTTTCCAGATAGAAACAAAGTTAGTTTTCTGAGTTCTAAAATGAGACTGATTTTTATTTTTCATTCCTAATTTTATTACAATTATTATAATTAATTATTATGTATAATTAATTATGTATGTACAATTATTAAATTGCTTATTTCTAGTAAGTTATGAAAAACATCATACATTTTACAATAAATTCGTGTGAACATATTCTTAGATAAGAAATGGTTACAATAAATTTTATTAAATTTATTTTAATCGTGGGAAATGAATTACTTTTTAATTCACAAATGTAATATTATTATTCTAAAAATGTAATTTTAGAATCCTAATATAACAATAGCCCTGTTTTTGTAGACGGGTATGTTGTATTGCAAAATTTTACATTGAAAACAACAACAATTTGTTGGCAAAAAAATGAGAATTACAGTAGTTATTTATATATAGCAAATGAATTGTAATTGATAAATAGTTAATAATATGACATGTAGATGGCTCTGTTGTCAATATTCCATTTCATTTCATTTCATTTTATTTAATTTATTTGAAATACATTGGACAAAAAAGGCATAGCCTATGTTTTTTTTTACATTAAAAAATAGCAATTTATTAAAGATAAAAAGCAAGTTTTATATTTTTTAATGACATTTAATGATTTTTTTTTACGTTTATAAAACTCAAAGTTAATGTGATTTTAAAAAAAATTATCAGCTGATAAATTCAACTGTGTATGAAATAAATTTTCGCCTCCTATGTTCGCCTCCTATGTTCAGTGGATCGTTTTTTTGCAAAAATTTTGCAATACAACATACCCGTCTACAAAAAAACAGGGCTAATATAATTATATTAGACAATATTTATAATTTTTATAAATATAAATTATAAATTTATAAAAGTTATAAATTTTTTCAAATATAATTATATATATGTATATATATATATTGTCGCTAAATATATATATATATATATATATATATTATAAATTTATTAAATAAATACGTTTAAAAGATAATATTACTATTTAGTTAATTATTTAAGTAATCGCTGAGAATGTTTCTATAAGATAAGGCAGGGAAGCGATGCATTTGGTGTATTTAAATCGTTGCTATCAACACTTGTTATATTTAAATTATTCTCCTGTCCATAATTTGCATTAAATCGTAAAAAATTGTGCAACACAATTGTCGCTAAAACTATTTTTCTTGCATTTGTTGGCACATAATTCATTTCAGTTTGCAAAAGTCATTTTGATGAAAGAATTCCTAAAATAATGAATTAAGAAATTTGTAAATTTTGAAATATGTACACTAATGCTGGAGTTACTCTCGCCGTTGACGCGTGTGCCGTATGAATTTTAAATCTCAATATAAAAATACAAAATATATTTTTACATTGGCATTTGAACGTGGCAACGCGTCCAAAGTTGAAATCGATTGAACTTTTCTGCGGCAAGAGCGTCAAGCGCGTCACGTCAGCATCTATACATTTCCATACATTTGAACTTTTTTTTGACATTTCAAAACTTCTGCGTCACACGGGTCAGCGTCACGAGCGGCGAGAGTAACTGAGGGGTAAATGTATGTGATTTACCAAATGCAATCTCTATGCGAATTCTTGCGCTGCCAATTTTTGCATTATTTTGCTCTTTCGCCGCATCAGTTACCCTAGCAAATGGCTTCATAATATTTCGCTATAGGAGAAAAGCTGCGTCGGCTACTAGAAAATATGGCATAGTTATAGACGTATTTGGCAAATTCGCATCTTCAGGCACGTGTAACTCATTAGTGGTGAGTTTTTTTCCAAAGGCTGAGTTTCTAAAAACGCCTCCATCGCTTTGGCTTCCATAGGCCCCCACGTCAACCAACGTAAACGTGTAATCTGAATCACATACTGCCATTAAAATCTATTTGAAATTATTATAATTATTCTATATTAGTAGTTATATATTATATACAAATTTATATTTTCACTTACAATACTATTATATTTTTATAATTAAAATATTGGGAACCAGATAATGATGGACATTTTATTCTAATGTGCTTCCCATCAAGTGCACCTATACAACTCGGGCCACCAGTTGCGATGAAAAATTTATATTCAACCAATTTTTTAAACAAAGATTGGCTACATTCAAGCAATCTACTGTATTGGAGGGCTCACATAGAACTCATTTAATTCTGTCCCTAGAACATCACATGTGTCTAAAATTACGGACCGTGCCGTTTCCAGCCCAACTCGAAATTTCATAGAAACAGTGTGCATAGAACAACCATGTGCCAAAAAACTAAAAACAAATATAAATTTCATTCCATTAATGAATGAAGTACCATTCCTATATAATATTTCAGTACGATTTTTTTTTCTTGATTTATCTTTTTTATCGTACCATACCTGAAACACAACAAAACAAATTTTATAAATTTATTTGCATGTATAAATTTATTTATTATTACCTTTCTCCATGATTTAAAATCTTTAGTAGGAGGACCATTAACATTTAATTTTTTTTTAATTCCTCCCAGCTATGTAACTGTTTTTCTTTTCGATTTGTACCAGAATACCTTCCTGTCGCAAAGTCTTTGTTATCTTCCATATATTGAATCAATATGTAAAATTTTTGTGAATTCGTTTTGTTCGACTACATATACACATATTTATAAAAAATAAATTAGTCAGACAGAATCAAAACCATTTTAGAAAATAATTCAATTTTTACTCATACATTAATTTATAATTTATTAACAATTTATGTATTAATATAAAAGCTACTCACATTTTTTTAAATATTTCACTGACAAATTAACTGACAAATTAACAAAAACATGTAATAAAAACAAAAAACCGTTTTGACAACTTTCCGTAACCAATTTTCATTTCGAGTAAACCTACTCGTAAATTACGAGTTACGAGTTTCCGTAATTGCTTAGAGAATCGACATTTGTCGAAATTTCGAACAATTACTCGAAATCCGAAAGTTTCGAGTGTTAGATATTCCGGTCCGGACCATTATAATAAAACTACTTTTTTATATTTACACGATTGCTTAGACAATATCGTGTAAATTTGATAGATAAAACGATACACACTGCGATATCGTTTCATATGATACTAAACTAAATGGTATAAAAGTTTTTTACACGATACGACATTATAATTTTGACAGCATGTGACGATTGTCGTCTCCTGTGATCCTAAATCGCATATTTAAAGATACACGACTGTCGCAATCGTCTCTTATGATTCATGCCCTGTATTAATTTTGGTCTCTTATCCAATCTTATGGATCGAGTTAAAGTTATAGTTTATTCTATCTTTAGAATAATACTTTTTCGTTTACATTTCCGGATCACTTTTTTCTTTCTTTTTTTTTTTAAATAAATTTTAACTAATCTTTTATTTGTTTGTTATTTTAATTCATTATATCGTTAGAATAAAAAAAAAGAATTTATTACGTTTTCCAGATTAATTTAATTTTACCGACTGGGCCAGTTAACTTCTTATAGAAACAAAGTTAGTTTTCTGAGTTCTAAAATGAGACTGATTTTTATTTTTCATTCTTAATTTTATTACAATTATTATAATTAATTATTATGTATAATTAATTATGTATGTACAATTATTAAATTGCTTATTTCTAGTAAGTTATGAAAAACATCATACATATTACAATAAATTCGTGTGAACATATTCTTAGATAAGAAATGGTTACAATAAATTTTATTAAATTTATTTTAATCGTGGGAAATGAATTACTTTTTAATTCACAAATGTAATATTATTATTCTAAAAATGTAATTTTAGAATCCTAATATAACAATAGCCCTGTTTTTTTGTAGACGGGTATGTTGTATTGCAAAATTTTACATTGAAAACAACAACAATTTGTTGGCAAAAAAATGAGAATTACAGTAGTTATTTATATATAGCAAATGAATTGTAATTGATAAATAGTTAATAATATGACATGTAGATGGCTCTGTTGTCAATATTCCATTTCATTTCATTTCATTTTATTTAATTTATTTCAAATACATTGGACAAAAAAGGCATAGCCTATGTTTTTTTTACATTAAAAAATAGCAATTTATTAAAGATAAAAAGCAAGTTTTATATTTTTTAATGACATTTAATGATTTTTTTTTACGTTTATAAAACTCAAAGTTAATGTGATTTTAAAAAAAATTATCAGCTGATAAATTCAACTGTGTATGAAATAAATTTTCGCCTCCTATGTTCAGTGGATCGTTTTTTAGCAAAAATTTTGCAATACCACATACCCGTCTACAAAAAAACAGGGCTAATATAATTATATTAGACAATATTTATAATTTTTATAAATATAAATTATAAATTTTTTATAAAAGTTATAAATTTTTTCAAATATAATTATATATATGTATATATATATATATTGTCGCTAAATATATATATATATATATATATATATATATATATATATATATATATGTATATTATAAATTAATTAAATAAATACGTTTAAAAGATAATATTACTATTTAGTTAATTATTTACTTAAGTAATCGCTGAGAATGTTTCTATAAGATAAGGCAGGTAAGCGATGCATTTGGTGTATTTAAATCGTTGCTATCAACACTTGTTTGCATTAAATCGTAAAAAATTGTGCAACACAATTGTCGCTAAAACTATTTTTCTTGCATTTGTTGGCACAAAATTCATTTCAGTTTGCAAAAGTCATTTTGATGAAAGAATTCCTAAAATAATGAATTAAGAAATTTGTAAATTTTGAAATATGTACACTAATGCTGGAGTTACTCTCGCCGTTGACGCGTGTGCCGTATGACGAGTACGAAAGTCAAATGACGCCGGTGACGCTGTTGACGCTTTGAGTAAATACTCTAAAAGCGTTAACGCGGCATGAATTTCGTTGAAAATAATTTCATTTTGTAATTTTTATAACCTAAAAATATATTATAATAAATCTTTTTAAAAACAAATTAATATATTATATCTGCTCGATCAGAGAATTTTAAATCTCAATATAAAAATACAAAATATATTTTTACATTGGCATTTGAACGTGGCAACGCGTCCAAAGTTGAAATCGATTGAACTTTTCTGCGGCAAGAGCGTCAAGCGCGTCACGTCAGCATCTATACATTTCCATACATTTGAACTTTTTTTTTACATTTCAAAACTTCTGCGTCACACGGGTCAGCGTCACGAGCGGCGAGAGTAACTGAGGGGTAAATGTATGTGATTTACCAAATGCAATCTCTATGCGAATTCTTGCGCTGCCAATTTTTGCATTATTTTGCTCTTTCGCCGCATCAGTTACCCTAGCAAATGGCTTCATAATATTTCGCTATAGGAGAAAAGCTGCGTCGGCTACTAGAAAATATGGCATAGTTATAGACGTATTTGGCAAATTCGCATCTTCGTGTAACTCATTAGTGGTGAGTTTTTTTCCAAAGGCTGAGTTTCTAAAAACGCCTCCATCGCTTTGGCTTCCATAGGCCCCCACGTCGACCAACGTAAACGTGTAATCTGAATCACATACTGCCATTAAAATCTGTTTGAAATTATTATAATTATTCTATATTAGTAGTTATATATTATATACAAATTTATATTTTCACTTACAATACTATTATATTTTTATAATTAAAATATTGGGAACCAGATAATGATGGACATTTTATACTAATGTGCTTCCCATCAAGTGCACCTATACAACTAGGGCCACCAGTTGCGATGAAAAATTTATATTCAACCAATTTTTTAAACAAAGATTGGCTACATTCAAGCAATCTACTGCATTGGAGGGCTCACATAGAACTCATTTAATTCTGTCCCTAGAACATCACATGTGTCTAAAATTACGGACCGTGCCGTTTCCAGCCCAACTCGAAATTTCATAGAAACAGTGTGCATAGAACAACCATGTGCCAAAAAACTAAAAACAAATATAAATTTCATTCCATTAATGAATTAGATCAATTTATAAAATATAAAGTTAAATAAAACCTATTATAAAGTTATATATAAATATAACCTCTGCTCTGGGTTAATAGGTTTTCTGTGAGAATACCGCATCAATCTACTTTTCACAAGCTCTAACAACACGTTGAATTGTTCACAGCTCATTCGAATAGATTTCTTGAATATATCTGAATTTTTAGTTTTAAAAATTCCCAGTCCGGTGTTATAATATCCAAATATTTCTCGCGATTTAAATATTTCTCTATTTGTTCTTCTTGTATTTGTATTATTTATAGACCTCAAAATCAATAAATCTTCCAGCACATCAATATCATCCAAATTGCTCATAATTAATTTTAATTTTTCAATATACATACTTATAATAAAATTTAAAATTTAATTGTATTTAAAATTTAATTGTATTATTTTTTCGGAATTTAAAAAATTATTACTTACCTTTACCACAAAAATTATAATAACTTTGACATTTAATACAAAACACACCCTGCAAAAAATTTATAATTTAGCAAACGCGGCGCTTTGTTTTGGGAGACGTCGGCGTACGGGCGTATCGACATATATACGCTATACGCCGTACGCAGGTGTATAGGAAGAGCTCAAAAGCGGTTATCTGTTGATATTGTTGGAATGCCCAATGCAAATAAATAACATTAATTTAACAGATAATGTTATTAAACTATTAAATGATGGAGTTAAACAAAATACGGTGCCGTGACATAAAGCCATCATGGCTTTATGACTCACTCGAATGCTTATTAAAGCCGTCTCTGGAAAAATCACGCTTATGGCTTTAAGACTCATTTAAGTGAGTCATAAAGCCATCAAATTTTGATTCTTAACACCATCATATTTTAATTAATTCATGAATTTTGTAGCAATTTCAAGTTTAAAAAATTTATTTTAAAAATAAATTAGTACAGTCATTATTGTATATGATTAACTTTTAATTGTTAATATTGTATGAATAATTTAATAATAATAGATATTGCTATTAATTATAATGAAAAATTTATTAATGAGCGTAGTAAGAATTAGCTATTGATATAGGGCCACGAACCACGATCCCCATGGCCCTTTTTAAAACAGCGCAGGGAAATATCGCCCAAAAAAATGAAAAATCGCCCTAAAAATAATGGGCGATATTTCATATTAAAAATTGCTCATAAAATAAAAATGAAAAAACGCCCAAAATAAATGAGGAATAGCTCAAAACGATTCCTTAAAAGACGCGGAGGATGGAACACCATTTTCATAATGATTCTTTAAAAGACGTGGAGGATGGAACACCATTTTCATGACGATTCCTTAACAGCGAAATTTTACGAAATTGGGTGGTATTTTGTTTAATTTTTCTACTTGAAAAATTTGAATTGAATCCAAATATTTCTATTTAAAATAGTTGGCTCTATTTGAATTGAACGCAACAATATAATATTAATGTAAGTGGTCATGGTATAATAATCTATAAGGTAATATATTCAGAATTCTTATTTTGCTTTTTTTTGCGCAACTACGTCATCTGGCGACCATAATTTTGACAGCCAACTATTTTTATATGTAAATAAAATCATTTTAAGTGTGTTTATATTTATAGTAAAGAATATAATAGTGAGTTTATATAACGTGTAGAAAACATTAATTATTAAAATATATATAATATTATTTATTTATAATAACAATTAGAATTACATTATGGTGATGTGTGCTGTATTTGGTTGTTTTAGTCACAACAAAAAAAACTTAAAACACACAAAAGTAATTCTGATGTAGTAATATTTTTTCGTTTTCCGAAAGATGAAAAGATGAGCTAATGGGGGAGCAGTAGCATAGTTAACAATAGAACACTATAATGAATGGTTTTACCAAATATCAGCCTAATCCATCCAGGGGGATCAGAGAAAATCTCCGATGAAAATATGACTATTCCTCATTTCATCCAGACCACTATAATGAATGTGTTTATCAAATATCAGCCCAAGTTAACTGCTTAATTGAAAATAATGCACCCAATTCGTTATCTGTTGCGAATTAAAATGTAATCGCCATCAATCTATTAAAATCCCCATACATAATCACTTACAAATCGACCCACAATTATTTTTAAAATGTAATATAATTTGAAATGTGATATGACAATACTTTTTAGACGAGACGATACAATTAGACAGTACAAAATAAAAAGCAACACGACCAGGCTATCGACTATCGATAGCAAGTCGTTGCTGAATATTCCGAAACTCGATTTTCTGGATTTACTTCGACGGACCATATCAACGAAGGGGGACTACAAAAACCAAATGTTATTTTTGTAGATAAATTAACTTTTTTAGAGAATATTTTTAATAAGCACAATGAAGATAAATTAAAAGTTGGTCAAAATTGTATTAAAAACTTATTGGAAACATCGGAAAACATTGATCTACACGTAGATGTAAAAAAATTGTTTTTTAAATGCAAAATGTATTTTAAACTAAGAATTTTAAATTCACAATTACAATATAAAATTGATGGCAATAACAAAAATTTAATTAAAACAATTAATTAAAGTTATTTGTCAAATTATGGTTTTTTTTTATTAAAATATTTACAAGGTTTTTTCAGCTTTTTCAAAAATCCATAATTAAATAATGATATTTCATATATTTCCTAATACAATATCACAATATATATGCAAAACTAGTGCAAATATAAAAAAGTGGTCGCCAGCTTACGTCACAATCTGAGAAAGAGATAGAAACATGCATGCGCAATATATTACCTTATAGATTATTATACCAGGGTAAGTGGTAATAATAATTGAATATATAATATTAATATGCCAAATTCTTTGTATATTCTTTTTTTTATTATTTTTTCTTTCAAGTGAGTCATAAAGCCAGCGAGTCATCCGGAAAAATCATGCAGATGACCGTAAGACCAAACCGAGTCAGTCATAAAGCCATGATGGCGTTATGACCGATGGCCTTATGCCACGGCTCCGAAAATATTAGTACAAAGGATATTGAATAATGATAGAAATGCAGCTTTAAATATCGTTTGTGTAAAGTTTGCTTCATTTCAAGTAAAACAAAAAATTGTGAACAAGATTCAGAAAAACAAGATTAATTTGTGATATATACTATATACTATATTTGGTGAGCATAACAACAGCAATAAAATTTACATTAACGATTGCCTTACGCAATACACCAGATCTTTATTACAACAGGCCAAATTACTGAAACAGGAAAACAAATGAAAATATATTTGTTAAAAAAAATTTTTTCTTTAAAATGTTGCACGGGCTATCGGTCCAAATAAAATTATATATTTATAAAAGAAACATTAATTTTATTTTTTGTATAACGTAAATATGTTTGGATACGAAATTCGACAATTCTCTTCAGAAAAGAGGAAGGCGGTAAAGTTTTTAAAATAATACTGAGGATCTTTCTAAAATTTAAACTTTAATTTATTATTACAATTAATGATTAATACTAATTTATAAATTGAATATTTGGATTCTCATATTAATTTAAGTAATGCTTAATAGTTTGTTTTTTTTCCTCATTAAATTCATATTCTGATATTCTTGGTATACAGTGAAGATCGTCGTGACTTCCTTTTGTTTAGATCACCCAAACATAAATTTAAGCTCTGGTTTATCCGTAATTCACCAAAATATCCGAAGCATAAGAAAATTTTTTGATATATTTTTCTCTCATATAGCATCTTTGATCATTTACGTGATCTAATATATCTTTCTGAAATATGGATCTTTGATCATGAAATTTCAGATTTTAGGATTCCTAATTTTACATTTGCTGCAACTTGTAATAATGTTTATTCAACTGGTGAATAAATATTAAATTAAATAGTGATGATTTATTTAATTAGTGTAAATTTCGAAGTGTCTGGTACCCGCTACTGCTTTCTTGGTGTTTATAGACTATATAAATACAGTGTAAGTCCCATTTTGGAGGAGCTTATTTAGTAAAGCAAACGTTCTTGGATATTGTCCTTTGCTTTCGGATCCTACGCGCAAAACTCAAAATTCTAACTTTTGTTTAGGTCATGTATATATCAGATTACACAGAAATAATTCTGATCATTCTTTATTAAATTTACTGATCATTCTTTAATTAGTGTTCATTTAGACAACAATGTTAAATCGAGCTATTCTAGATGAATTTGCAAAAATAGATGTTGCTGCTTTAAAAGCGACTCTTATATTAGAATTTTTGAATTAAGTTTATTCTTCAGATGATCCAAAAAGGAGATACTGCAAATTTGAATAACTACAGACCGATTTCACTTCTGTCGCAGTTTTCTCTTAAAATTTTGAAAAAGCTGTCAAAGCTGGACTTTTGCCTTTCTTTGAAAAAACCTATTTTTTTAGAAATTATCAATTTTGTTTTAGAAGTGAAAAATCAACTGACTTAGCATTGTTAAAATTGTGTAGTGAACTTTATAATGTTATAAACATTGGAGTTCCACAAGGCTCTGTTTTAGGTCCTATTTTTTTAAAAAATATTATTAATTCGCTGTTATATCAACCATTTAAATGTAAAATTACAGCTTTTGCTGATGATGCGGCTCTATCTTACTCTAATGTAAACCATTTTAATATTTAAATAGATGTAAACCATGATTTGGAAGTCTTACCACGGTGGTTTTTTGCGCATAAATTAATTATTAGCGAGAAAACAAAATGTATGCAATTGAAGACCGTATAACGGGTCTGACTGGGGTAGAATTTGCTTTAATGTATCACTCAGCTGCTTGTTCAAAATTTAAACTTTTAACTCTTTATCTCACTTACAGTCTACATCAATTTACAATATTAATAACTACTGTAGTGACAATTGCTTCAAGATTGAAGGTGTTGATAGTTTTAAATACCTCGGTATTATATTAGATAGCAAACTGAACTGTAGCATATACCTTATATTTAAAGAAATTTCTAAATAAAGTGGTAAGACAAATTTATTATCTTAGTTTATACTGTCCGCATAGTCAATTGTAAAATTGGCTTATAATGGTTTATTTAAATCTAAGCTTAAATATGGTATAAGTTGCTGGTGTGGTACTCATTACGATAAAATAGAGCCATTTCTTATTAAGCATAAAAACATGCTATTCGAATTATTTGTAAAGTTCGCTGTTTAACTCCTACTTTGGTCCTTTTCCAAAAACTTGAAATTCTTCCACTAAACTACCAGTATTTTTACAAAGTTTTGAAAGTCTTTTTTAAAAAATCTGGTTTCTATACATCTAGATCTAACGGGAACTACAATTTGCGAAAGAATACCAGAAATATTGTAATTGTACTAAAAATTAATGAAATGCATCTTTGTAACTTCTATAATGTTATTGCATTCTCACCTATTTAATAAAGCCAGAATTTTTACGATGCAAGAGAGTAGAAATTTTATTTTTAAATAAAATTAAATTTTGGCTTTTTTCATTTAATAATTTGCAAATAGTTAATTTAGTTAATCCTATAATGTAAACTTTTTTTTTCACTTATCCTTCATTATTGTACCTATTTTTTTTTTCAATTGGAATTTAAATTTTTTTTATTTTTCATTTTCATATAATATAATATAATATCTAAAGTGTTTCTGAATTGTATACTGTTTTCAATACAGATATTATTGTTTTGCTAACTTTTTATTTTTTAGTTTTTTACCCATCAACTAAATTAAATTATTTTATATAATGATTGTTGATTATTATAATCTAATGGCACATTCGTCGCTTGCCCACTTGGACAATTGAATGTTTCTAATCTATTTCGTATAATACATTCATTTAAAACTTTTATTTTGTATTTTAAATTTTATCATAATGTATATAACATACAATGTATGTTATAATCAAATCAGTGAATCTTGAATTCTCTTATAATTTTTATTTTGCCTTTCATGATAACAATTTTATTGATAAATAAACTTCCTTAAATTATGGATTAATTACATAAAAAAATTTGAATTTTTTACTATTTAATATTTATTTTAGAAATTTATTATGTAGTAGATTGCATGTATAATCAAATTAAGATATTGCAACATTTTATAAATGAATTTATGGAAAAAAATTTATTTGAAATAGAATTTCAAAATTTGAAAAAATGCAAAATTAATTTAAAAAAATTTGAAAAAAAACCTGAAATTTAAAAAAAATTAAAATTGATTTAAAACGTTTTGAAAAAGAACCTATTATAGAAATTTTTCGTAAAAAAAATATAATTTGAAATAGCAAATAAATTTTAAACAGACATAATTAATTTGAAATTTTTTTATGATAATCTATATAAAGAATTTGTTTTGATAATATCAATGTGTTTTAGATATTCCACATTTATATATGTAATTTTATAAACAAATAATAATTTAGTGGTTTGATTTTATAATGCAGCATAATTCTGTAGGTAATTTCAGGTGAAATTACGATTTTCAGTATGGAATTTACATTTGGGCTGCTTAAAAATTGCTCAATTTCTCTATAGTAATTATACATATTTTTCTAGGATGTAACTTTGTAAGAAATTTCAGGTAAAATTAAGATTTTCAGTAAGGAAATTTAAATTTTGGCTGCTTGAAATTTACATTTCTCTAGTAGTTTTACATATTTTTCCAGGAATTTACTTGATAATTTAGTGTAATTTTGTAGGAAATTTCAGGTAAAATTACGATTTTCTGTAAGGAAATTTACATTTCGGTTGCTTGAAAATTACAAAATTACAAAATTGATGATGTAGTGTAATTTTGTAGGAAATTTCAGGTGAAAATTCAAATTTCAGTAAGTAAATTTCCATTTTGAACGCTTAATTTTCCAAAACATAACTATTAATGTTACTAGTTTATTATGGTAATTTGGCAATAAAATGCTACCTAAAGTATGTAATATTACTTTATAAGTATTACAGCCTTAAAATTGAATTTTATATATCATATTGATTTTTACAGCTACATGTAAAATTGCAGGAAAAAACTAGGCAAATTTGCTACTAGCAAAATTAAGTAAAAGCACAAACTAATAAACTGTATACAGATACAGACGATTATATTAGAAGAATAACATTTTTGTCATAATTTTCTGGCTCCACAAAGAGAGAAAATGATATATTCTGGAAAAAGGTAGAAAATGTAGATTAAAAAGTAAAGAGAAAAACGAATTTCTCTACTTTTCATTCGACATTCATTTCATACCTATGTACGTCTACGTTGCTGGAAGACTTTTGAAAACTAAAACTAATCTATTTAAAATAGATATTGCATTATATTTACTATCACAGTTATTCAATTAAAAGCAAAATTAAAGAAAATATAAATAATACTCTTTAAAAATTAATTCATTTTCCTGGAATAATAATTTTGGAAGGAAAAGAAGAATATTTCCAATAGAGAGAGTCACACTTTTCCCTATATTTCAACAATTTCCGCTAAATAATATGTATAGAAATTCTATTTATTTTACAATACCCCATAGTTGTACATGAGGCGATTTTTTTGAATATTATTATTATAATTCTATATTCTTATACTCTTGAAATTATTATTATAGAATTTACTATTAGATTTTTATATTATGTATTATTCATAATTTTTTTGCAACTAATATACTATATAATTTATATTACTTAAATTTCCTATTTCCTAATAAGAATAGGTAAATAAAACAATTTAATTATATAATATTCTTTTACTCTTGGACTCTTGAGAAATTTCAAAATATTTAAAGTTACATATTTCTGTATTATTTATATAAAAATATGAAATATAAATTTAAATTCACACAAGAAATATGAGTAAATTTAGTAAATTTTAGATTTCCAAATTTCCCCCAATTCCAACGAAAAAAATTGTTCGAAATTATTTCCAGTCATTTCTCTTTTTTTGGTCAAAAACATTCCTACTGGTGGTTTTTGTTAATAAAATAATATTTTTTTATTAAATATTATTATCTTTTTCTTCAGTTATTGGGAAAAATTTGTATCAAAAATGAATAAGAGTAAATTAATACAAATTTTCTCAAAATGAGAGAAAAAAATGTCTGTAAAAGCTAAAAGGTTACACGTCACGTCACACTCATTAAACAGTTGTACTGTACTGTTGTATTGTACCATGATATAAGAAATTACTTACGTTTTACTTATATCATGCTGTTGTACATTGTACTTTCATTTAAATCAATTCTGAATTCTTTTTTAGTGGTTAATTTGAACTTGTGATATTCGCTTCTTTGTGGGATAATTTTCTTTAATATTTAGTAATGAAGTAAATATATAATAGTTTAACGTAAACGTAAATTATAAAAGTAAATAATTAAGTGTTTTTATTAAAAATGTTAAAATATTTTCTAATGACAATATGTAAGAAAACACTTCATCAGCATAAAAATATGTATCCTGCTGTATGACCTTGCTAGTAACTGAAATTTTGTTTTAAAAAAGAAAATACAAATCGTGTCAAGTATTCATGCCAGTATCATTTTCATTTACTATATTTAATTTTGTGCTGTAAATATCAAAAGAAGTTTAAACAAAGGAAAAAAAATAATTTTCTAACGTCAAATTAATAAAAAAATAATAAGAACAATATTTTTTTATAAGTTATTAAAAAAAATTCAATTTGATGAAATTTTAATAGTGCAAAGTGTGGTCTCGATTAAAATCGCCACGGCCCAAAAGGGCTGGTGGCGGTAATGGTTATTTTTTAGCAGATGATGTTAAAAATTACGAGAATACGATTGATGGTCCAGATGATGTATTTATAAATATATCACAACAACAATCAACTATCGGTGTTAGTACAAATAAAATGTCAGCTCACGCACCGCGTTACAGATTTCGAGATTTATTATTAGGTGATTTTGCATTTAACGATGATGGAGAAAGGTAAGTAAAAATGCAAATAAATTATTCGTATTTCTGCATATTATGAAATTAATAATATTACTACTTAACTTTAAAACTTTTAGTAACTTAACTTTTAACTTTAAATTAAAATATAACTTAAAATACATAAAATAGATACTCAGAACTCAGTTGCTACAACTTAATTTTTACAATATTTTTTATTCTATTTATACATATACTAAGAATTCAAAGCCTTTGTTAGTATTTGCATGCAGTAGGATAAAGTTTTTTTAACTAAATTTCAAAAAAGAATCGG